>CAUYSK010099337.1:0-10838 GCA_963575035.1 Avahi laniger
TTCGTTTTATCAGGTGAGCAAATCATATCATGCCAAGGGAAAAATGTAAGTAAAAAGTGCAACACACTGGAGGGAAAAAACCAAAAAAACCAAAAACTAAAAATGCCACTCAAATAAAATAGGATGAGTTAATGGCCATAAGTGAGTAAAAAAAAAAAAAAAAAAAATATATATATGTGTATGTATAAGTATAAATGTGCACATGTTCATAACATTTTCTCTTTACTTGTCCCTATGTCTGTGTTCACTGCTATATTCTGGCATGCTCCTGACACACAACTACCTGAAGGAGGCAGGAGTATAAAAAAAATAGGTACAGAGTCTTAAAAGACAGCTTTTAGTAATCCGATGAGCAGAAATCTATACCATAGAGATGAAGTTGGAAATATAGTTTGGGGCCAGATCATGGAGGACCTTGAATGCCATGCCAAGGGATTTAGATCTTATTTTGCTAGCACTCCAAACTGAAGTCAAGAACATATTCTCTCCCCAAACTGCTTTTCTTGTATTTCCTGTCCAGGTGAATGTCAGAAACAGAGACTCACACTCCCCATCTACCTTATGCATTCAAATGGCTTCCAGCTTCTACTTATCACAATTCCTATCTCTTGACTCTGTCCCATTCTTCCATCTATATTGCCACAGCTTTAGTTCAGGGCCTTGTCATTTCTCCTCTGACCTATTATCACAGCCTCTTATTAGGCTTCCCTGATACCAGTCTTGCTCACTGATCTATGTTCCATAATACCTCCACCTCCACCAAAAGCATCTGCTGATGTTAGTCTCCTCATCATAAGCCTTCATAGATTCCTATTGTTCTCAAGATGAAATTCAAAGACTTTAGCACTCATTACAAGAGCCCTCCATGACTTGGCCCCTACCTAATCTCCCTCTACTTCCCCCCTTCCCTTGCCCTTTAGACTTCAGCAATATCAAACTTCTTGTCTTTCCTCAATTCATACCATGTTCTTTTATGTCTTGGTGCGTTTGTCCATGCTACATTCTCTCTTAAAAACTGGTTGCCCTCTTCTCTGCTTGGTTAACTCCCAGTTTTCTTTTCTTTTTTTTTTTTTTTGAGACAGAGTCTCACTCTCTTGCCTGGGCTAGAGTGCCGTGGCATCATCCTAGCTCACAGCAACCTTTAACTCCTGGGCTCAAGCGATCCTCCTGCCTCAGCCTCCCGAGTAGCTGGGACTACAGGCATGCACCACCATGCCCGGCTAATTTTTTTGCTATATATTTTTAGTTGTCCAATTGATTTCTTTCTAATTTTTAGTAGAGATGGGATCTCGCTCTTGCTCAGGCGGGTTTCGAACTCCTGAGCTCAAACAATCCACCCACCTCGGCCTCCCAGAGAGCTGGGATTACAAGCGTGAGCCACCGCGCCCGGCCTCCAGTTTTCTTTCAAGACTCAATCTCTAGGAATATTTCCTCAACCTCTTCTCAATCTGGGTCAGGTGCCCCTCTTTTGTGCTGCCATAGCACCTGATGCTTATTGCTTTCATAACAGTAATAGTTATTCACTCATGTGAATAACTCAATTCTCATACAAACTACATGAAGTGGATTCATATAGTGGCAGCTAGTAAGGGACAGATTTGAACGTTGGTGCCTTGCCCTAAGACCTACTCTTGAAACCACTATATTACTCGCTCACTCAGGCACAGCACCATCACACCGTATCATAAGTCAGTTTACCTGTAGGTCTCCCCCACCTACTGTGAGTTTCCCTGAGAGTAGAAATTATGTCACATTCACCTTTTTATTTCCAGAACCTAAAAATTGGCCTGTCACATAATAGGCACTCTATAAATGTGTATTGAATGGGTGGATGGATGAATGAATGAGTGAATGACTCCTAAAATTTATGAGTAATTCCTCTTCCTCTGTTGTTTTAACCATTTTTTTAAAGATTAAAATGCTTATAGAACTAGACATATTCTTTGATAAAGACCTAAATTATATTAAAGAAAAAAAACAGAAGACTACTCACAGGTGATAAATTTTCTATTTACTGATGCTCTGTCAGCAGCTGAAAAAATGGAAGCAAAATCATTTTATTAAGAGAAAATATATGACAGTGAAATGAAGAAGGCACTGGATAACAGCAAGACTTCCTTCAACTCTTCCACAATAACGTAAAAAATGAGAAGAAACTTATATTGTATTAAGAGAAACTAGAAAGGGACACAAAGAATGTCTGAAAAACATATCACCTTGACCAGAATGAATATATTAGTAATACATACAAATACAATAAAATAATACATTGCAAGGTAGCTTGGTTGTAGAGGAAATCACATACATTTTGCATCCTAATAGACCTGAGTTTGAATACTGGCTCTGAACTTCTTGTGCAAGTTATTTAACATATTGACTGCCACTAACAAAAAAACCCAGAAATTTTTCCTTGAGGCCACAGTATTTCATATTTTATTACGAAAACAGAATAAAACCTTTGAGTGTAATTTAAAAGTAAACATAGATAGAAAGACAAAATTTATTGGCTTCTACTCATTTCATCCATATTTTTAGAATTAAATTATCAATATCAATTGTAACAATAAGAACATCAACAAGTAAGATTTTATATATACTTCACGTGGCCCCAGGGTTAAAACTAGAATGAGTTAAGTACAACTCTCATGGCAGTTAATGTGTTAAATTCTCTGAACCAACTGGGTGTGGTGGCTCAAGCCTGTAATCCTAGCACTTTGGGAGGCTGAGGTGGGAGGATAGCTTGAGGATAGTTTCAGACCAGGCTGGGCAACATAGGAAGACCCCATGTCTACAATAAAAACAATTAGCCAGGTGCAATGGCACACGCCTGTAGTCCCAACTACTCCAGAAGCTGAGGCAGGAGGATCGCTTCAGCCCAGGAGTTTGAGATTGCTATGAGCTATGATGATACCACTGCACTCTAGCCTGGGCAACATAAAAATAAAAATAAAAATAAAAATAAAATAAATTCTCTGAACCTGAGTTTTCTTATCTATAATACAGGATGATAATATTTACCTTAGAGGGATGTTGTGAGGTTTAGAGACAAGGAATTGTGTCTAGTCCAGTACTTGACGTAGAGTATGTGTTCAATAAATGGTAGTTTTTACTTATTTATTATTTACTTGGCCCTTTATATATCTCAAAGCCCTTCCTTTTTTCTTTCTTTCTTTTTTTTTTTTTTTTTTGTTAAGAGACAGCGTCTCACTACGTTGCCCAGGTTGGAGTGCAGTGGCTATTCACAGGCATGATCATAGTGCACTACAACCTCGAACCCCTGAGCTCAAGTGATCCTCCCACTTCAGCCTCTGAGTAGCGGGGACTACAGGTATGTGTCACTGCACCTGGCCTCAAAGCACTTTCACAATATTGTTACAGAGTCAGTTAGCGATAGAGAAAGAAAATATGCCATGCAAGGCTGCAGCATACTGTGGAAAAGGCACTGAGCTCGAAATCAAACAGACTTGGGGTTGAGACCTGGCTCAACTGTGTGACCAAAGGCAAATTCCCTCAACCTTTTTTGAGCCTCAGTTTCCACATATGTAAAATAGTAACAATGCCTAGATACTGAATGAGAGATTTTCTTCACTTATACACAGGCCTAAAAACCAATAAAATAAATGAGTATTTCTGTTTGTCATCTCTAAAAAATCAAATCAAAGCTTGTGCTTATAAATGACAACCAAATTTAGGAGCCACAGGTGCCAAAAGGCTCAAATAATCTTGTGTGATCCCAATAACTTCAAGAAGAAATTTTTGTAAAAAACACATGAAATGCTCTGGGAAATATAATATGACAAGAGTCTACTTTCTTATACCTAAGGTGGCTTCAGTGGTAGCTGGATACTGGACACAGGGTGTCCCAATGGATGCACTGATGAAAATTAGATCCTGATTTGCAGAAATAAGTGGACCATGAATTATGTCAATTCCCTCAAAACCACAGCCACTCTGCAGAGCCCTGTTTGGGTGCACATCTTGTCTCTTGTCATAGCGTGTCTATCTCAGGGCTCTCTATCAAAGGCAACAATTCAAAGTTTTCACACAAACCAAAAAGACTGACTTAAAACATTACATCCAGTTTTTATTGAACTATTTCTCTCCCATTGAAAGAATGACATACATTGTACTTGTAGGTAGAGAAAAATACCCACAGGTGCACAAGGATGTTTACTACAGAACTGTTATTAACAGTGATAAATAAGAAAGAACCTTTGTGTTCATCCATAGAGGAATGTCTAAATAAAATGTAGCTCATTCATACAATGAAGTACTATACTATATAGTAGTTAAAGTTCATGAACTATCATATGTATCAACAGGGATAAATCTCTAAAACATAATGTTGAATGAAAAGCACACGTCATAAAAGGGTATGTATGGTATGACACCATTTATGTCAAACACTACTATATATTTTTCTATATCTATTTAGGTAAAAGTATTTAAAAGATTTATCTATGGGAAGAAGGGAGGGAAGTAGGTTGGGGTGGTGGCCAAGTGGACTGTGAGGGTTAATTTTATGTGTCAACTTGCTTGTGCCAAAGGGTGCCTAGGTATTTGATCAAATACTATTCTCTTTCTTTCTTTCTTTCTTTTTTTTTTTTTTTTGAGACTGAGTCTTGCTCTGTTGTCCGAGCTAGAGTGCTGTGGCGTCAGCCTAGCTTACAGTAACCTCAAACTCCTGGGCTCAAGCGATCCTCCTGCCTCAGCCTCCCAGGTAGCTGGGACTACAGGTGCACGCCACCATGCCTGGCTAAGTTTTTATATTTTTAGTAGAGATGGGGTCTCGCTTTTGCTCAGGCTGGTCTCGAACTCCTGACCTCAAGTGATCCTCCTGCTTCGGCCTCCCAGGGTGCTAAGATTACAGGCATGAGCCACCATACCCAGCCTCAAATATTATTCTTAATGTGTCTGTGACGGTGTTTTTGGATGAGATCAACATTTGAATTGATAGACCGAGTAAATCGGATTGCCCTCCCCAATGTGGGTGGGCCCTATTTAATCAGTTGAAGGCCTGAACAGAACAAAAAGGCTGACCCTCCTGAGAATAATTGAGGAACTCCTCCCATCTGACTGCCTGAGCTGAGACATTGATCTTTTTCTGTCTTTAGACACAAACTGAAATATTGGCTCTCTTTGTGTCTCAAGCTTGCTGGCTCTCAAACTGGAACTACAACATCGGCTCTCCTAGATCTTCAGCTTGACGACTGCAGATCTTTGGACTTCTCACCCTCTGTGATCATGCAAGCCAATTCCTTATAATAAATACACACACACACACACACACACACATATATACACACACACACAATCTGTTCTGTTTCCTGAGAAAGGGCTTTTTCTTTTTCTTCTTCTTCTTTTTTTTTTTTTTTTTTTGAGACAGGGTCTCAGTCTGTCTCCCAGGCTAGAGTGCAGTGGGGTCATCATAGCTCACTGCAACCTCAAACTCCTGGGCTCAAGCGATCCTCCTGCCTCAGCCTCCTGAGGAGCTGGGACTACAGCTGCATGCCACTATGCCTGGCTAACTTTTTAAAAAAATTTTTTGTAGAGATGGGGATCTCACTATGTTGCTCAGACTTGTCTTGAACTCTTGGCCTCAAGAGATCCTCCCACCTCGGCCTCCCAAAGTGCTAGGATCACAGGCGTGAGCCACTGCACCTGGCCTCATTTAATTTTTCCTTCTCACCTTCTTTCCTCAGATCTTCCACACCAAAGGGGTGAGCTCACACACATTGAAGAAGAGAGAGGAGGCAACAAATGTCTCATAAACATGGTAATTAAGGCCATGTTACTTTCAAGATTTGAAGATGTGCCAAATGTTGTCTCACCCTCCGAGTATGGAGTGAATACTACATTGGAAATCATTGAGAGTCAATGCTTTAGAGACATAATTTACGGGCACAGTAGTTAGACAGCAACATTTGCAGTGGAAAATTCCTCTAACTCCCAGGTTAAAGGATGAGCATAATTATTCTGGACAGAAAAAAATGTGCTTTGAAATATGTAAGAGGAAGGCAGAAAAAATTTAAAAGGGAGGAAAATTTTATGTGAATATTTATAAAATTCTGAGCTCATGACTGTATTTCTGACAAAAGGTATATTGCCATGAAATCTATTTGGGAGATTTTTTTGTTTTAGTTAAAAGGGGAATAAAGGTGTTTCTTTCTAACAGTGTTTTAAAACCTCTTTTCCAGCAAATTAAGAAAAAGCTACTGCATCTTAGCTCTTAGGTCTTTTGTAACTACATGAACGTCTGTAAACAGGAAGATGGAACGGTCTCTTCTCCCTCTCTCCAAATCAATTGTTTGACCTTTAAATTAAAAATGTTGTATTAGTTGTTACACAAAATACCCTATTATTCAGGTAGAGTTCTCTATCTTATCAAACCTGGTAGTTTATCAGGATACTTCTGAAAGCTGTTCTCAGAATTCTTCCTTTTCCTTGATTAAGTATGATTTTCTTTAAGCAATGTAATTTTAATGTATAAAAAACCAGTATTGTATATAAGGAATTCCAAAATGATTATGTAGACTTCTGGTTTGAATTTGGCCATGGTTTTTCAAGAGACTTTATATGTGGTGCTTATATGAAAGTATGCTAATATGCTAATAATATATTATTATGAAGTTTTCATTGCTTTTATCTGTAGAATCTAATTTTTCTCAGACTATCATTGAGCTTTTATTAAATATCCTAGTGCATTTCAACTGAAATGAAAAAAGTTTTCCAAACTTCATAGAATCCTTATTTTGCATTATTTGTATAAATATTTAAAATTAAAATCATGGCCAGGAGCGGTGGCTCAAGGCTGTAATCCTAGCATTTTGGGAGGCTGAGGCAGGAGGATCCCTTGAGCCCAGGAGTTTGAGGTTGCAGTGAGCTATGATGATGCCACTGCACTCTAGCCCAGGCGACAGAGTGAGACTCTGTCTGAAAAAAAATTAAAAAAAAATAAAATTACAATCAGAATTGTTCATTATACTTGAGATCCAAAACAAATATTTTGGCTTTATAGTATACCTTTTCATTTCTTTTTAAAAATTTCTGTTTTTAACAATGGTGATATAGCACCTCTGGTATACTCCTGGATAGAGTTGGAACGAGTTCTACTAAGTGAGGTATCCCAAGAATGGAAAAACAAGCACCACATGTACTCACCATCAAATTGGTATTAACTGATCAACACATAAGTGCACAGATAAGAATAACATCTATTGGATGTCAGGCAGGAGGGAGGGGGAGGAGGGGACGGGTATATGCATACACAAAGAGTGCAATGCGCACCATCCAAGGGATGGGCACACTTGAAATTCGGACTTGGAGTGGATGGAGGGGGGCAAGGAAAACGTACGTAACCTAAGCATCTGTACCCCCATAATATGTTGAAACAAAAAAAAAAATTGGCGAGGTGGTAGATCTCGGTTACAAAAGGGGAATTGGATGGCTACTATACAATGGGGTCAGGGAAGTCTGTGTCTAAACCCCGGGGATTCTGCGGGACACCTCTTAATAGCTCCGTGTCCAAAATTAAAAGTTAATGGAAGGTACAGGGGCGGCCTGGAAAAATCCAGCAGAGCCCCGTCCCTGCGCAGAGATGCTGCAGGCGCTGGAGCTTCAGGAGCCGGGCGAGAAGCCAGCCGGAGGACGGGGAGAGGGGGGAGGCCGGGCGCGTTGCTCAGGGTTGGGGGCGCCTTCCTTACTCCGAGGAAATGCAGCCACGGTCGCTGGGAACGGTGCCACCGCGCAGCACCCAGGCCTGGACTCCAGCTAGCCAACCCGGTTTCTTTACAACCGCCAGTGTAGACGGTCTTCGGTTAGTCTTCGCTCAAGACTACTGCCCTCGGCCCCAGCTTGAGCACGCTCCCCGCCTGCGGGCGCTGTTGGACGTGATCAGGCCTCGGAGCGCCCCCGCCACCCCGGGGAAGACAGAGGGAAAGCGGACGCGTCTCCGCCGCAATGCGGCGCTTGCAGCCCGCTCCTGTCCTAGCCACCGCCGAGACCAGACACCTGGGACCGGCCGCCCCAGGCCCAGGAAGGCTCCCGCCAGCGGCGGAAATCGGTGCAGAAAAAAGTCAAACCAAACCCATCTGAAAGAGTCAAAGCCAGCTCTTTTAAAGCGACGGAGACACCCGTCCCCGCCCCGCCCCAACCCGTTACAGTTTGCCAGTTTGCAGGTTTGGATAGCCTGCCGCCTTTTCCACAAGATCTTATGAATAAGCTGGACAAGCTTGCGGTTTATAGGCTGAGTATCAGATGCTCCAGAAAAGAGCGATAGTTTTGGTTTTTGTTTCGATGTTGCATGAAAATCCTCTACGGCTAACAGAAACGGAGGCCAAAACAACCACAGAGCAACGCTCAGAGAAAGCTTGAACAGGGAAGGAAAATTCCTATTTCAGGTTCTGAATGGCGTGGTATTGGGTATCACTATAGACCTTTCATGCTTCTCCTGCTGTACAAGATTCCGTGGGGTGTCTGTCTCTGGTGTCGCACATCAGAGATGCGTGAACTTAACCGCGCAGAAGGCAGAACTGAGCTGCAGCATCAGCCAGGCTGGGCATTAAACCCCGCAGTCAGGCATCTGCAGAAGGGTCTGATGGGGCTGACGGCCTCCCACAGCTCAGCGGGCTGTTACACCCCAAGCCGGCTTCCTCCAGAAACTCTTCCTTTGCGGAAATGTGCTTCCTCTGCCTATTACAGAGTCTGTGGGATAATTCATCCCAATTCCCAGCAATGAATCCCCGAGAGACGTTAAAGGATCTTAATGGACAGACAAGAAAGGGAAAGATGGATCTTTACTTCCACCTCCCTTAGCTTTTATTCAGTAGCTGCTCCAACTACATTTCAACCTCCATTCATACTGAAGTCTCAATAAAAAAAATTTATTCTCTAAAACTAAACACAAATGAGACTTTACACCTACTGTCTGGGATGCCAAAGGAAAAATTGTTCTAGGATGTACTGAAGCAAAATGGTTCACATGAGGATCAGGCGGCTGATATGCTTTGTTGAGCCAAGAACCACATGGCCATGATTAAGCCTGAAGAAAGAGGCGTGATGGTGCTCAGACTTCTTACCAAAAAAGGTAATGGTCCTGGATTCAGTTAAACATACTCACAGTTTCTAAAAATGGCAGGCTAGATTATATCAGTGCAATTCAAGACTGCTCCCAAATGAAGGAACAGAGCACTTAAAAAAACAAAATAGACATTGCTTTTCATATTTACCACTGGAGAAGCTGTCATGTATGAGACAACCAGTCCTTTCCTCGCCATGATGGATCCCTTACTAATGAGGACTGGAAAAAATCTGCTACCAAATTAATTTGAAATAAGGATTCCCTTAAATTCTAGTTTCCTTGTGGGTGCTATTATGCAACAAAATAGGTTCCAGTATTTCTATCCTGCTTCAAATACCGCACCCTTTGAAAACAGCTTTTTAAGTGAACCTATGCGTGACGGCAGTAATTAGCAAGATAATATTGTGCCAAATGGGGAATGTCAATATCCTGAAACATGAGTCTATTAATCCATCTCAGGAAAGGAACTTGATACTTTTTGGAGATCATGCAAGTTTCCTTCTATATAATAATAATAATGATTTGTATGGGACAAGGAAAAACTTGGACATTGATTTTGAATATATCAAACACACGCAGCAGAATGAGTTTTTCGGATCTGACTTTCTGCTGAGGTTTTTATCTATTGGTGTAACAGAATAAATCTTGACTTACGTCCAAGATTCTTTTTATAAGTCTACCTTCATGTATTCAGGTCACCGGCAGCAACAGTCCTTGGTTCTCAGCTGAAGCTACAGAGTAGTTACAACCGCAACAGCAGCGACAGCCCCAACAAATGTATGAAGTGAAGCAGCGACTGAGCCAGAAAACGAGGCATAGCGAGGTAATGGCAGCTTACAGTTTGGAATTCTAATCAGTCCCTGTCTTTCAGTTGTCCCCAGCAAGACCAACAACAGTATAAGGTCTTTCCTAACTTCTATGCCACAAATCAGATTTTCCATACAAGTATGAGTTTAATATTATGCCTCATATACAGAATTTTATTGCCTATAATCAGCCTGTGTCACAATAGTATTTTAAGAGTACTCAGTTGGACTTCCCTAGAGGAAGTTTTGAACCATTGTCATATCCAGCTACTTCTAATTCAGAAGATTTGGTCAGTTATTTGTAAGTTTCTGAAAACCAACAACATGAAAAAATGCAGTCTATTGCAGTAATTTCTCAGGCACGCTATGCCGGGGACATGTCAGTATATCAGTGCTGACCAAAAACTCTACGCAGCCATATGAATCTGATGGAATATAATTCAACTGCAAGCTCACAGACATTTTAAAACAACTTTCAGAATGAAGAAGTTTTATTTTTTTTATTTCAAAACATTTAGAGGGTACAAGTGCTTTTTGTTACATGGATGAATTATATCATGCTGAAGTTAGGGCTTTCAGTGTACTCATTACCAAAATAGTGTACGTTGCATGTGGTAGGTAGATTTTTATCCCTCGTCCACCTCCCAGCCTCCCTACTTCTTAGTTTTCAATGTCCATTACATCACTTTATAACCAAATATATTCCTCATTTGGCTCCCACTTAGAAGTGAGAACATATGGTATTTGCTTTTCCATTTCTAAGATACTTCACTTAGGATAATGGTCTCTGGTTCCATCCAAGTTGCTGCAAAAGACATTATTTCATTCCTTTTTATAGTGAAGTCGTACTTCACGGTGTGTGTGGGTGTGTGTGCCACATTTTCTTTATCCACTCATCAGTTGATGGGCACTTTGGTTGGTTCCATATCTTTATAATTGTGACTTGTGCTGCA
>CAUYSK010099339.1:0-37046 GCA_963575035.1 Avahi laniger
AGATTTTATATTATTTTCTGTATATATTTTTTTTTTTTATTTTTATATACACACACACACACACACACACACACACACACACACACACACACACACACACACACACACACACACACACACTGTTTCCGAAACAGAAATCTCTCTGATACTCTCCCTATTGTGTTTCCACCTGGGGAGATTCAAAGAAGCATGAGCTCCTGACCCTGCCTGGGGGCTTTTGAAAGGAGTAAAGCACTCCCATGGCCCTTGCCTGCTCCACTTCCATCTTCCCAGCCTCTTTGTTATTCCTTCAAAACACCAGGCATGCTTCTGCCTCAGAGCCTTTGCACATGCTGCACACTCTGCCCCCTTGGCTCGGTCCCTCCCTCTGTCAGAGCTTTACTGGCAGCCCCCCCCCAATAGGGCAGACCTGGGCTGCCCACCGCCCACCTTTCTCATCCCCTTCCCGCCTTATGCTCTTCCAAGAACTCAATACCTTGTCTATGGCACTCCTCTCCCTACCTTAAACTGCAGGCTCGATGAGGGCAAGGATTTTGGTCTGTTTTGTCCCTGCAGTGTCCCTAGCACCCAGTGGCTAGTGAGGGCTCCAGGTGCTTCAGAGAAGCCAAGAGCTCTGGGGGCCAGCAGGAAGAGGCAGGCACTTGCCAAATGGAGAGGATTTAGATAAGCTTTGCTCTGCTGGCCTGCAAGACGGGAGGGCCCAGAAGAGGAGCAGGGCCCATGGCTCACTCCAGCCCAGAAGCTTTGCTGGGCCCTGGTATTAGTTGCCCAAGGCTCTGTACCAGGAGGCCCTGGGCACAAAGACACTCAGTTCCCTTCCCCTTGTCTACAGTGACTGTCCAGCTTTAAGAACATCTGGGGAGGAGGGCTTGAGTCCCTGCTGTCTGTTGGGGCTGTGTCCTTGAGGGCATGGTGGGAAGAAAGGCCCAGGACCTTAGACTCAGGATTAACACCCCCACCCCCTGCCAAGTTCATTTCCCTGGTTTCCTGGGCCAGGCCCCAGAAGGCAATGCAAAGTGCTCTGGCCATCCATCCTGTCCCCTTCCCACCTACACTGCTCTGAACTGACTCCGTGTTCCTTTTCCTCTTTGCCCTGCCCTCATCAGTGATCCCTAAGGCCCCACCTCAGCATCACAGATGCCCCTGGATGGAGTCCTCAGGCTCTTCCCAAAACCTTCCTTCCTGCCACTTCAGCCCACACCCCAGGACCCTCAGTGTTGGCCTCTCCTTGCTCCCCACTGCCATTTCCAGAAGATCCCTTGTGTAAAAATCCTGCTCCTGTGGGGGCTGCAAGGGTCAAAGGAGTCAAGGACATTGACAAAGGAAGGTGGAGGATGCTGCCATGGGGTCCAGGGAAGCAAGTTAAGACAGGAGCAGCTCGTGGGGAAAAACAGAGGCCAAACAGAGGCTGGCCATGAGCACGGAGATCAGAGACCATGGTGTAGAGATGAGGGAGAAATGGGCATAGCAAAGATAGTCAGAAAGTGGGACATTCGCATTTCAAAGGCAGACAGGTCTGGACATAGGTGGCGAAGTCCAAGTGTGTCCCAGGAGGGGGCTGACATCCATGGTACAGGACAGAGGGCGGGGGCATTCTATTGATGTTTGTGCCAAGAAACAAAGCCAGATGCCTACTGGCTCAGTTTCGACATCAATGTTATTGAGATGTAATTAATATACCATACCATTCAGCATTTTTTTTTTTTGAGACAGGGTCTCACTCTGTAGCCCTAGGTAGTGTGCAGTGGCATCATCATAGCTCACTACCACCTCAAACTCCTGGGCTCAAGCCATCTTCCTGCCTCAGCCTTCTGAGTAGCTGGGACTATAGGCTCACAGCTAATTTTTCTATTTTTATTGGAGATGAGGTCTCGCTTTTGCTCAGGCTGGTCTCAAACTCCTGAGCTCAAGCGATCCTCCTGCCTTGGCCTCCCAGAGTGCTAGGATTACAGGCATGAGCCATTGTGCCCAGCCCAATCCAGTCTTTTAAATTGTATAGTTTGTTGGTTTTTAAATATTCACAGAGTTGTGCAACCATCACCGCTCTCTAAGTCTTGAACATTTTTATCACCCCATAAAGAAACCACAGAGTCCGTAAAATTTGGATTTAGTCAAAAGGCCTCACTCAAGGATCTAGAAGGCCACATGTGGCCCCAGGGCCACAGGTTCCCCACCCCTGCCCCAGACCCATTAGCAATCACTCCCCATTCCCCCTCCCTCAGTCCCTGACAAAAATGTGCCTGTTCGGGACATTTTATAGAAATAGAATCACACAATATGTGGCCTTTGTGACTGGCGTCTTTCTCATAGCATAATGGTTTCAAGGCTCATACGTGTTGTAAGATGAATCAGTACTTTATTCCTTTTTATGGCTGAATAATATTCCATCGTATGTCTGTACCACAATTTCTTAATCCATTCATCTACTGATGGACATCTTGGGTTGTTTCTGTCTTTTTGCCATTGTGAATAATGCTGCTGTGAACGTTCATGTACAAGTCTCCATGTGGACAGATACTTTTGTTTCGCCTGGGTATATAGCTAGTAGTGGAATTTCTGGGTGATGTGGTGACTTCTCAAAAGTTTCCTGCCAGACTGTCTTCCACAGCAGCTACCTTCCTGCTGGCAGCGTAGGTGGCTTCCAGCTTCTCATCCTCCCTGACACATTATTGTCTCCTTTAAATTCTAGCCACCCGACTGGGTACAAAGTGGGATCTCCTGGTGGTTTTGATTTGCATTTCTGTAATGACTAATGATGTTGAGAATCTTCTCAGGGTCTTACTGGCCATTTGTCTATTTTCGCTGGAGAAGTATCTATTCAGATCCTTTGCCCATTGTTTGATTGGGTTATCTCTTTATCTTTAAGCTGTAAAAGTTCTTTATAATAGTCTGGATACTGCACCCTTATCAGATACATGGTTTACAAACACTTTCCCCCACTCTGTATGTTGTCTTTTCACTTTCTTGATGGTGCCCTTTGTTGCACAGAAGTGTTTTATTTTGATGAAGTTCAATTGACCTGATTTTCTTTTGGTGCTCATGCTTTTGGTGTCATAGTTAAGGAACCATTGCCATATCCAAGGTCATGAAGCTTTACCCCTGTTTTCTTCTCAGAGTTTTCTAGTTTAGCTCTTACATGGCCACCTGTGACCCACCACAAGTTAGTTCTCATGTGTGGCGTGAGGTGGGCTCGCTCTCGGGCATGTGGACGTATATACACGTATCCGGCTGTCCCCATACCATTTGCTGAAAAGCCTCATCTTCCCCTCTAGTGGCTCATTTTTGACTTTCCCCTCTCTCTGCCCCTCCCCCACAGACCCAGACGCCATGAAGAAGGCAGCCTTGGAGAAGAGGGGGGAGGAGCTGGTGAGCGAGCGCACGGAAGCCTTCACCATTGCCCGCAACCTCCTCACAGCGGCCGCAGATGCCATCGAGCGCATCATGTCATCATACAAGGAGGTACCCTCCCTAGCCCGACCCCATGCTTGCCATGCCCCTCTCTTCACGGCTGGCAGGGGCTGAGCCAGGTCGCCCTCCCCACAGGTGACAGAGTTGGCTGGCTACACAGCCCGAGTTCACGAGATGTTCCAGGTATTTGAGGATGTCCAACACTGTCATTTTAAGAGGCCTGGGGAGCTGGAGGATGCTCAGGCAGGGTCTGGGGCCGTGGTACAGTCTGGTGTCCACGTGGAAGGGCCCCTGAAGATACTAGGTAAGGTTATCCCATCTCTTCTCATCCCTGCCTTTCTGCTGCAGGTGCCTGACTTGCTACCCCAGCCCCTACCCTTTATGCCCACCCCAGTGCTCTGGGACCACTGCGCACCCCTGGCCTGTCCCAGTCCAACCAGGAGGGAAGGGCCGCCTAGCAGGGTCTCCGAGGACTTTTGCCAGGGTGAATTGGGCCACTGGGGAAGGTTTCTGGGGAGAGGTGCAGGTCTAACAGCCTTCCTTCCCAGGGAAGGCGCTGCTGGCCAACCTGCTGAGTTGCCCTCCTGAGGGCCCTGGCCTGGATTATTCATTGAAAAAAAGTAGGATGTGGTCCCTGAGTGCGGAGGATCACTCACTGGCACAGGGCAGCAGAGAGAGGTCAAGTCCACATGCAGTGTGTGAGCTGCCACAGAGGAGTGTGCTGGAAGGGGAGGGTTGCAGAGCAGGAGTAGAGACTTGATGCCTCGGGTTCCAGAGACCAGAGGTTGGCAGCCAGAGCTGCAGTACTAGACACGGGGAGAGGGGTTCAGCTTGTTGGAAGACCTGGCTGTGTTCTCAAGGGGCCCTGGACCACAGGATGCCTATTGGGCATCTACTGGCACATTATTAGGGGCAGGTAAGCGTGCACCTGGGGGCATGCAGAATCCGCCAGAAGGCAGAGGGAATGCTGCTGCTCCCTCTCCTCCCTCCTCACATTCTCTCTGCAGGCCAGGTGGTGGACGTGGAGCAAGGGATCATCTGTGAGAACATCCCCATCATCACGCCCACGGGAGAGGTGGTGGTGGCCAGCCTCAACATCAGGGTAGGTCTAGTGGGGAAAGGGTACCTGACCTGGAAGCGCTGACTGGGCTGGGCTGAGCAGACAGGGCTAGGGTGCCTGGCAGTCCGTGGCTGCAAGCCTCAGTCCTTGGCTTCTTGCCTGCCTGTGCTGACAGTGGCCATTGTCTCTAGATCTACGTGGCAGGTGGGCCAAGGTCAAGATCAGAGACCAACGTGTCTCTATTTGTTCCGGGGCAATAGAGTCAAGGCTAATAAAGGAGACTTAGGGATTACCAGGATTGGTCAAGGGTCACCCAAGTGTTCCTGGTCCTATCGTCTGTTGCCAGCTCCCCATGCTCCTGAGAAAGCCAAGACTTAAAGCTTCCGGTTCAACTCTAGCCACTCCACTGACTTGGACCTTTGCAGCGGGTGTGGGGAGCAAGGGGCTGAGGGGCTGGGTCAGCAGGGGAGAAAGCAGCGAAGAGGTGAGAGGAGGGGGTATGCAGGGCTCTGGAGGCCCGGCCTGTGTCCTTACCCCAGGCGGCATAATGCAGTGCTGTGTCCTTGTACTCATTCAAGGGGTGACGGGGAGCAGCCGGTAGCTGGCAGATGTGAGGTGGAGGTTCCCAGGCTGCCCCGGGGAAGTGCAAGCAGACAAAGGCACCGAGACCCTCATGAACAGGGCACCGGGCACCACCTTTGGGAGGTGGTCATCGTGTGGCTGTGTTAGTACCGGAGGCTGCCCTCACCCAATGGCTTTAACACCAGAAATGGACTCTCCCAGTTCGGGAGGCCAGAAGCCTGAGATGGAGGGTGCCGGCTGGGTGGGTTCCTCCTGAGAACCATGCAGGAGAGTACATTCCAGGCCTCTCTCCCAGGGCATGGGGGTTGCTGGCAACCTTTGGGGTCCCTTGGCTTCTGCTCCATCACCCGACTTCTGCCTCTGTCTTCCCATGGCGTTCTCCCTCTGGGTGTGTCTGTGTCCAAATGTGCCCTTTTTATAAGGACACTAATCATGTTGGATCAGGGGCCCACCGTATTCCAGTATGACCTTGTGTTAATTTAACTCATTACATCTGCAACAACCCTATTTCCAAATAAGGGCACACTCTAAGGTACTGGGGATTAGGGTTCCAACATATGTATTTGGGAGGACACAATTCCACCTGTAACATTGCCTGATGTAGGCCAAAGGCCATGACCTCGGATTCTGCCAAGAGCCCTGTGCACAGTGTCATTACTGTAGATCTCACAGAGACTAAGAGAGGCTAAGGGTGGCGATGGTGGTGGACCTGGGCAATCTCTGATTCTGTGGCCTATGCTCTCCCCTGCCCCCTCCTCCCTACATGCTGTCTGCCCCAGCTGGCTGGCGTTGTTCCTGCAGTAGGCATTTCCCTAACTCTGGTGGGGATAATATGATTGGCAAATTGGGGGGCATGAGGTCCTTGATGCTGGGCTTAGGGCCACAGTGGCATCTCTGGAGGCAGAGGGGGCTGTGGGGGCAGAGCGACTGGCAATGGGGCTTGTACTCTAAGTCTAAAACTGTAAAGAAAGCGCCTCTCAGGGCATTACCTAAAGAGGGTCGAGACTCGACCCTGAGCTTGGATTCCCAGTGAAGTGGGAGGCAAATGGGATGGAGGGTGACACTGTCTTGGAACACACCTATTCATTCAGGTGTGGCAGAATAGGCCCTTTCTCTTGTGCTGGCCCTGTGTTCTCTGGGCATGTTAGGGCCTTTGGGGACAGGGCCAGGTCTTGGCCATTTCAATGTGTCCTCAGCCACCCATTGACTTAGGGCTCTGGACACTGGACTGCATCCCCCAAGCACTGCAGTCCCCTTACCAAGAGGACAAGATGGGCCAACCCGCCAGCGTCAGGTGTTGGGAGCTTCCTGAGGCTGGGAAGGAGGGTGCAGGGTGCAGGGGGGCCCACGCCGTCCGGGTGCTATGGGCTGCTGCCCCCGCAGGTGGAAGAGGGCATGCACCTGCTCATCACAGGCCCCAACGGCTGCGGCAAGAGCTCTCTGTTCCGCATCCTCGGCGGGCTCTGGCCCACGTATGGGGGTGTGCTCTACAAGCCCCCACCCCAGCGCATGTTCTACATCCCTCAGAGGTGAGAAAGCCTGGGGCCACCAGAGGGGCCTGCCGGGGGGTAGGGGGGAATAGAGCTCTGTACCCTGTCTCTTCCCTACCTCTTCCTACCTGTGCAATCGGAGGTGGCCTCCAACAGAGCCCAGGAAACAGTGGAGAAGCAGCACCTTAGGAGATCCAGAGGGGCTATGGCACCTGCTCCCTGCAGCGCCACCCCATTCGCTCCCCTGTCCATTTCAGATTTGTGTGGGGGGTGTGTGCACGCATGTCTGCAGATGCATTTGGCATGTGTGCACGCACCCTGTGTGCGTGTTTGTGTTCGCATGTGTCAGCGTGAGTGTGTGGGCATGTGCTGGTATACAGGGGGCACGTGGGTGTGGTGTGTGGACACACAGCTTTCTCACAGGCCCTACATGACCGTGGGCTCCCTGCGCAACCAGGTGATCTACCCAGACTCAGTGGAGGACATGCGAAGGAAGGGCTATTCAGAGCAGCACCTGGAAGCCATCCTGGACATCGTGCACCTGCACCACATCCTACAGCGGGAAGGAGGTAAGAGGTGGGGCAAGTGCCCTTTGTCCCAAGACTCTGATGGGGAACCTGCTGCTGCCCCTGGCCTTTCCCCCGTGGCCCCCAGGGGATGATGATTATCTCGATATCCAGGAGTCCAAAGTGCTTGGTGCCTCTGAGACCTGCCTACCAGGGAGGACTGGCAGTAAATAGGTGGCCCCAGGTGGCATGAGTGCAATAGGGAAAGGGACATCTAGCAGGGCCACTTATCTTGTTGAGGGGCCTGGGACACCCTCTCCCAGAGAAGAGGTCTGAGCTAAGACCTGTGGAATGCTAAGCAGTCACACTGTCTGGGAGCCAAGGTACAGTAGGGCCAGTTGGGCTTGGTGGCAGGGAGGGGCTGGCTCATGGAGGACCTTCTGGACCAGGTGGGAGCCTGGGCTTTTCTTGAGAGGGATCAGAAAGAAGCAGCCCTGGAAGGCTTTAGGCAGGGAAGTGACAGGTCAGTTTTGCCTTTGAGCAAGATGACCCAGCTCTAATGTGGAGGACAGGCTGTGGGGTGGTGGCAGGGGTAGCCAAGCAGGAGGTGAGTGCAGGTGTGTGGGGGTGGCCCGGAGTTTGCAGGGTTGGGGGAGCAGGGGATAGGCAGAGGGAACACTGAGCCAGTGCTCACAAGAGGGAGACACAGGCTGGTGGCAAGGAAAGGTGTTGCGTCCCTCCCCATTGCTTGACTGCAGTGTCCGTTGTGCCTGGAGGGAGGGAGGAGGGGAGGCCAATCCAGCTGCTCCAGCTCCTGGCCAGAATGGAAGGTGTGCCCAATTTTCTTAGTGAAATCTGAACATCAGGGTTCTGCTTCTAGCCCCCACGACTAGGCGCAAGATGACCGTAGGCAGAGACCTCACCTTTCTGAGACTCCCTTTACCTGCACAAGAGAGAGGGGCTAGGTCCAATCCTCCCTTGGGGCAGCACTGAAGGAAGTAACTCCTGGAAGGGCCCATCATGAGTTGTCACCTTCCTGTGCTGAAAGGGAGGGACACAGGTGGTTAATTCAGTGGAACAGCCCCTGGCCCAGCCTCTTTTGTTCCTGCTGCCCTTGGCCTGGGAGTGCACCCTCCTCCTGTCCTCTCTGGCACCCCTGAATGCCCAGGGCCTGTAGCCGACCACCACCACATGTTAGGATTGAGTTCAGCTGTGAGGAACAGAACTGTGCCTCCCCCCAGTAGTGGCTTAAATCATTCATGAGCTAATCCTACTGTGCTATGAAAGTCCCAGGAGACTCAGGCCACAGTTGGTTGGTGGGCCAGCCCTGCTCTGCGAAGACTCTGCTGCATGTGGCCTCCATTCCCAGAGTCACCTCATGATGTAAGATGGCTGCTGCAGCCATCACATCCACATCTAAGCTGTAGGTTGGGCAAAGTAAGGAGGAAGGGGCAAAGAAGTGCCTACTGTCTTTCAAGGAAAGTTCCTGAAGCTGCCACATGTGTAACACTTGAACACTTATATCCCATTGGCCAGAATTTAGTCACATATCACACCTCAGCATAAAGCAAGCTAGAAAGTGTGATCTTTTATTCTGAGCAGCCGTGTGCCCTGCCAAAGCCTCTAGTCATATGAGAAAGCAGAACAGACGATAGGAGAGGAGGAGCCGTTCCTGCCACGCTGTCCTTGCCCAGCTGCTGGCACCAGGTGGTGGGAGGACCCAGCCCGTACGGGGAGGAGCCTCTGTTCTGGGAGACCGCTGTGGCTGTCGCTGGGCTCTCTGCAAGGCTGTCTGCTCCCACCGAGGGAGTGTGGGCTGGCTCTTCACTAACACCCTGTCAGGTGCCGTAGAAATTTCCTGTGGCTGCCATGACAAAGTCCCACAGATGAGAAACTTGAGCAGCAGACACAGATCATCTCCCAGCTTGGGAGGCTATCACGGTGTCACAGGGTTGGTTCCTTCTGAGGGCTATGAGGGAAGGCTGTGTTCCCAGACCTCTCTCCTGGGCTTGTAGATAGCCATCTTCCCCCTGTGTCTCTTCATGTTGTCTTCCCTCTTTGTGTCCCTGTGTCCTAATTTCCCCTTTTTATAGGGACACAATCATATTGGATTAGGGTCCACCCTAGTGACCTCATCTTACCTTGATTATCTCTGTAAAGACCCTATTTCCAAATAAGGTCATGTTCTAAAGTACTGGGGTTAGGACTCCAACATATCTTTTTGGAGGAAACAAAATTCCAGTCCTAACTCTTTTTCTTTTTTTTTTTTAAATTTCAGAATATCCAACTCTTTTTCAGTTATTAAAGTATCACAGGCTGGGTGCAATGACTCAGGCCTGTTGTAATCTCAGCACTTTGAGAGGCTGAGGCAGGAGGATCTCTTAAGCCCAGGAGTTTGAGACCAGCCTGGGCAACATAGCGGGACCCTGTCTTTACAAAACATTTAAAAATTAGCTGGGTATGGTGGCTCACACCTGTAGTCTCAGCCACTCAGGAGACTGAGGCAGGAGGATCGCTTGAGCCCAGGAGTTGGATGTTGCAGTGAGCTGTGATGACGTCACGGCACTCTAGCCTGGGTGACAGAGTGAGACCCTGTCTCTTAAAAAAAAAAGTGTCACAGACAGATAAGGACCCAGAGTGTAAGCATGCAGCTGAGCAGGCTCCTGTGGAGTCAGATGTGCTTGTCACGCCTTCTGACTTGTTTCCCCAGCTCTGCTGAGCAAGCTTAGGCCCTCCCTGCCCCACCCCCAGGACTGGCCCCTGCAGCCCCAGCCCCTATGGAATTGAGCAGAGACCCTTGCCCCCTGCCCAGGTTGGGAGGCCGTGCGTGACTGGAAGGACGTCCTCTCGGGGGGCGAGAAGCAGAGAATTGGCATGGCCCGCATGTTCTACCACAGGTGAGCCCTCAGAGGTGGCTTTCCAGGACACCCAGGGAGCCCTCTGGAGCCAGCAGGCACTCCCAGGAGGCTGGGTGTGGGAGCCAGGGAGCCTGCTTGGGCAGGTGGGCTCTCTGGGGTCCCCCAGAGGAGAAAAGCAACTGCCCTTAGGAGGCCTGCGGTGTCGGGCACTGGAGGATCCATAGACTCTCTCACTTGACCCCCAACCCCCAAGGCCCAAATATGCCCTCTTGGATGAATGTACCAGTGCCGTGAGCATCGACGTGGAAGGCAAGATCTTCCAGGCGGCCAAGGACGCTGGCATCGCCCTGCTTTCCATCACCCACCGACCCTCCCTGTGGTAGGTGCCCTCTTTTCTGGCCTGGAGTCCAGGGGACCATGCCATCCCCAGGAGGAGAGTGGTCTGGCAGCTCAGAAGGTGGCTCCTGCTGAGCATCCTTGCCTGCCTCCCTGTCCCTCTCCCTCTCCTGGCCAGGAAGTACCACACACACTTGCTACAGTTCGACGGGGAGGGCGGCTGGAAGTTTGAGAAGCTGGACTCGGCCACCCGCCTGAGCCTGACAGAGGAGAAGCAGCGGCTGGAGCAGCAGTTGGCAGGCATTCCCAAGATGCAGCGGCGCCTCCAGGAGCTCTGCCAGATCCTGGGCGAGGCTGTGGCCCCGGGGCAGCCGCCAGCACCTAGCTGTGAAGGCCCAGGTAGCGGCCTCCAGGGTGCCTCCACCTGACAGGGCCCCTTGCCCCAAGGCCCTCACCCCTCCCAAGCTCTCGGAACATATGAAGGAAACAGCAGCACCCCCTGATCGCCCCTGCATGGCCTGCCCTCCTCCCGGGCCTTCTGCCTCCCGCCCCACGCCTGCACGAACCCTGGGGGCTGTTCCACGGTAACTGTGCCCTGTTCGGGGCAGCGAGTCCTTTACTTTTCTGTGGGGAAGGAGCTTGGGGCTCAGGGTGGCCCCCACGCTGACCCCACACCAGTGCAACTGAGCGGAGAGCAGGGACTCCCCCAGGCTGCTGCTCACCACTGCCAGCCAGAGTCTGTGCCAAGCCACCTCCCTCATAAGACTCAAGTCCCCATTTTACCCTCCTCTTCAGTCCCTTGAAGACCATATAGCCCATCCCCCCAGGGTGGCCAGCTGAGGCTCCTATCCCACGGGACACCCTTCCTGCCATAACAGCAGCCAGACGGGACACCCAGTGAGACAGAGCCCCTTGTCTGCGTCCTCTTCTCCCCACCAGTAGTCTCGAAGAGCCCTCATGAGAAAGCACTGCATGGCGTCGCCTACCGAGCGGTGATGAGAACGCAGCCCTAGCCCTCTCCCTTTCTGCAGCCTAATTTATTGGATTCCTGTTTGTAGCCACCTCGGCTGCCAATGTGAGTACCTGCCAGCAGGGGAGGCAGCCCAGCCTCTAAGTCCATGGGCCCTGGCTGCCACCGGTGCCAAACCCAGTCCCTGGGCAGCTGTCGCCCATCAGCCTACACTGCCAGCCACTACTGGGAGTCACAGGCCTCTGCTTGCCAGCCGGGAGCAAGAGCACCACGTTCCCAGCTCAGTGCCAAAGAGGGGTCAGCCGGGTAGCTGTCTCTGCAGAGCCAGTCCTCACCCAGGAGGGAGACCCCACTGCCACCGTGTGCCTTTCCTGGGCCCTCAGCCCCTCAGTAAAACCTCCTGTGGAAAACTCAACCCCACCTGCCTGCCTCAGTGTCTGGGGGAGTAGATTGCCTGTGGGAAAGAGGGTGAGTTTGGGAAAGGAGTGGACCTAACCGCCAGCTGCCGCCTCCTACCCTACCCAAAGACATGGCCTTGGGAGCTACAT
This sequence comes from Avahi laniger, assembly GCA_963575035.1. Taxonomy (NCBI): domain Eukaryota; kingdom Metazoa; phylum Chordata; class Mammalia; order Primates; family Indriidae; genus Avahi; species Avahi laniger. The sequence goes on from CAUYSK010099339.1 coordinate 11,759, forward strand.
GTTCTTGGGGTTCATGTGGTGGCGGGGAGGCGGAACCAGTGACAACATTGCACAAAAATATTGGCTGAGCCTGAATAGGACTCTGAGTCTGGTGCTGGGGGAAGGGACCGCTGCCCGGTCCCTGCCTGAGGAGCTTTGAGAAAGGGACTGGGGAAAGCTGAGGAGCCACCAAGTAGGGATGTGGGGAGCACAGAGGAGGAAGACTGCATTTCGACCTTCTAGGAAGAGGGACCTGCTTGTGCAAAGGCCCAGGGGCAATGCAGGAGCAAAATGCCAAGTGCAGGGGCAGGGAGGGGCTGGGCTGGAGGCCACAACATCAGGTTCTGCCCAGAGTAGGCCACGTGGTTGCATGTGCGGGTGGGTGCTGGGAATGGGAGCCGCAGTGACGTGGCGGGCCTGGCGCTCCCACCAGCATCGGAGCCCAGAAAACAGCAGTTCAAACCTTCACGCATGGAGGCTCATAGCAGCCAAAGGGTGGGAGCAGCCCAAGTGCCCGTGGGCATGAATGGACAAACAAAAAGTGGCCTGTCCCATGATGGAGTAGCACTCGGCCATCACAAGGAATGAAGACTACAGGGTGCGGGAACTTGAGACTTCATGCTCAGGAAGAGATGCCAGACCCAGAATGCCACATAGTGTGTGATCCCGTTTCTGTGAAATGTCTGGAACAGGCAAATCCATAGAGACAGGAAGCAGATCAGTGGGTACCAGGGGCTGAGGGAGAGGGTGGGGGAGGGACTGCTTGATGGGGATAGGGTTTCCTTTTGGGGCAAATTAGAAGGGGAATTAGAAGTGATAGCTACACAACATTGTGCATGGACTAAATGCCACTAAATTGTGCACTTTAAAGGGATTAATTTTATGTTATGTGAATTTTACCTCAAAAAATAGATAGATGATAGGTGATGGATAGATGGATGGACAGATGATAGAAGAGAATGGAGTGGTGGGTGATATTGATAGACATATGGTATGTAGATGATAGGAAATGGGTGCTAGCAGATAGACGGACAGATTGATGATGACTGGCTGTGGCTAGATAAATGAGAGATGATAGGTGTATACATGATTGATACATGAGAGAGAAGGGAGCAAGTCCCTTGCAGCAGCCCAGACAGGACAAGCCGAGGCCTGAAGTTCGAGAGCGACTCAAGCAGTTAGAAGAACTCGACAGGCGTGGGGGCAGCAGAGGGGAGAGGCAAGGTGGACCCTGGCTTTTGCCTTGGAGGGCTGGTGGGCAACGGCACCCTTGGCAGAGAGAGGCAGCGCCGGGCAAGGGGCAGGCCTGGGGAGAAGGGGCCCCCCCAGAAGGTGTGCAGGCAGTGAGCTTGGAGCTGGAGCTCCTCAGTGAGGTGTGGGCCGCAGAGGCAGACGGCAGTTGACGTTTCAGTGTAGACAGCCGGGGGGAGGCTCTTGGTCTCTCATTTGGAGGTTGGGATGTAGACTGCATTTTATCCACATTTTAAGGTTAGGATTTCTTCCTGATCCAGGAGAGGTGGCAGATTCGGAGGCCAGGGAGTTGTTCCTCCATCTCTTCCCAAGATTGTGTGAGTCATCCACACCTGATAACGAGTCCCCTTTATTTATTTTTTCTTTGCAACTTGCATAACTAGAATGGTTTTGTGGTCTGCCACCAGGCTCTATTAGGTACAGATGGACAGACGAAAGGAAGCTAGTGGAGAGAAGGTAATACTGGACAGAGTAGGCGTCAGGGCAAAGACATCATTAGGGATACGAGAGGTTGCTGCATCATGATAAATCATTCACTCAGAAGTGTTAACCATTCTGAACTTGTGTGCACCTGCCTGATGTTAGAGCCTCAAATGAATAAAAACCAAAAAAGTAGCAGGAAAAGGAGCAATTAATAAATTAGCAAATTCTCCACAATAAATTATACCACCTCCCACTGGAATTGATAATTCAAGCAGAAAAAATTAGTAAAAATATAGTAAAATTGAACAAGCTTGATTTAATGGACATCCAAAAACTAGAGACTAACATTTTTTTCAAGTTCACCTTGAACATTTACTAAACTCACCATGTCCTGGACCACAAAACAAGTCTCAACAAATAGTGAAAGAATTTGCATCACATGGAACATGTTTTCCATGCAATAAAATAAAATCACAGATTGGTAACAAAACTAAAATTAAGGCCTCCCATATGTATGGAAATTTAAATTAAAAAGCACTTCCAAATAATTCATTGGTCCAAGAAGAATTATAATGAAAATCTAAAAACACTTAGAACTGAACGGCAACGAAAACACTACAAACGAAACGGATAGCCTTAAAACCAGCTAGACCAGGGCCAACTCAGGAAGTTTTTCTAACCACAAAAGAGTAAATCTGAAGAAAGTAGAAAGAAGGAAATCACAAAGACAGCAGAAATTAATGACACGGATACAGAAAGACCAACAACGCCAAAAGTTGTTTCTTTGAAAGTGGTAAAATAGACACAGCTGTAGCAAGAATGGAAGGAGAGAAAATACAAAGGATACCAGGAAGAACAAAAGCACCATGGGAGCTGGGACACACACTTGGCCTTTGCCTCCTCCAAACACCACTAAAAAGAGAGCAGAGGGATTGCAGAGTTCAAGTTCACAACAGGAAACTAGAGGACCACCTACTAGGGAAATTTCAAAAGCCATAAAACAGTGGAGGGGTGATCATTGATTTAGGAGACCAGAGCAAATGATGGAAGAGCTCACCACCTCCCGCCTTGGAAGATGGATTTGTTCAAGGTGAAGGTCCCATGTTTCCTCTTAGGAAAAACATGATCTACACTTCAATGAGGAATATTCTCTTATTAAGTCCCCATTGCCAGATATGGAGAATATTTAAGGTGACTCTAGAATATTTTTTGGAGAGGGGGGAATTTGAAAAAATAAAATAGAATATTTTTCCACAAAACAGTCCAGGTTCTTCCTGCATTGGTGGTCCCCACAAAGCTTTCTATGCAGCTGGTGAGAGGTGGCCTTTCATCTTGGGGTGTCAGGTCTCCAGAAGGTCCTTCAGTGTTTCTCTGTGGCTCCAGTGGCATTCTGAGCTGAAGAATGAGCAGTGCCTGCGAAAAGAAGTCCCTCAGGGTATCAGCAGTGCCTGAATGTCAGCGCTGAGAGAAACTGCCTCAATGTCTATCTGTGAAATTAGAGCATCGAATGGCAGACACTCTCCTGCTTAGCAGTTCCCTGATTCCACTAGGTTCAGTTGATCCAGACCAGGGCCAGCATAGGAGCCAAACTCAAACCTGCTCTTCGGGAATTCACCTCTTCCCCTTCTCTTATATGTCTGCCACCACTAGCCTGAGAGCTTCAGAAGACGAAGGAGCATGTCTCTTCATCTTTAAAACCCCTGAGAATTGCACAATACATGGTGTAAAGTATATGCTCGGTGAGTGTTATTTGCATTCCAATTTTGAAAAAAGTTCATGAACTATGATTGGTTGTATCTTCTGATTAAACCCCAGGCCCATGGAGCCATGCCCCCGCAGACCAGACACCAAACTCGTCACCATCTCTCTCCAACCTGGCTTCTTTTCTGACTTCCTTTCAAGTGCACCAAGCAGAACGATGGGGGTCATCTTAGACCCTCTGTCTCTCCCGTCCTTCACCATCCCACCATCCCATGTCCTACTGACTCAGTTCCCAAATTTCCTCTTGTTCGACCCTGGATCCTCAGTGCCTAATAGAGCAGTGCCTGACACGGGAGGTGCACGATGACTATTAGTTGAATAAAAGAATGACATTATTTAGGATGTTTGTGGAATTTCATATGCTGACCATCTCAGTAATGCAATGGATCATCTGTCATCTGTTTGGAATGGTCTAAGTCTACAGCCAGAAAGAAGGGAGAACGTGCTATGTGATTCTGCATATTTCTTGCCAGTGTTCTAACTTCATTGTCTAGAAGAGTAGTCTTTACACTGGGACACATGTCCCCTCAGAAGTATGTGAAGACTCTCTGGGAGGTGCTTGGCATGGATGGTCCTAAGGAGCCAACGTCCTGCCCTTTCTTTGCACTTGTGCTCTGACCTAAAGGTGCTCAGTGCCCTTTCCCACAACCTGACCCCAATTGACAAGACAAAGACATTGCACCGTGGTACGCATTCTGATGGGGTAAAAGGCTCCCAGGCATCAGGAAAAGAAGCCATTTGAAATATGGCCTCCTTTAACCAAGCTAACATCTCCACTTCTGCATTTCAGGAAGAGATATATGTCCAACAGAACTGTAGTTTCATACATAATAATTATTTAACAAAATTGTGTTGTTTTGCTCAATTATATACTAGTAAAACTTCTACCAATTATGCCACCCAGAATAAATTTTTTTTTTTTTGAGACAGAGTCTCACTATGTTGCCCGGGCTAGAGTGCCGTGGCGTCAGCCTAGCTCACAGCAACCTCATACACCTGGGCTCAAGCAATCCTCCTGTCTCAGCCTCCCGAGTAGCTGGGACTACAGGCATACGCCACCATGCCTGGCTAATTTTTTCTATATATTTTTAGTTGTCCAATTAATTTCTTTCTAATTTTAGTAGAGACAGGGTCTCGCTTTTGCTCAGGCTGGTTTCGAACTCCTGAGCTCAAACAATCCGTCCGCCTCGGCCTCCCAGAGAGCTAGGATTACAGGCGTGAGCCACCACACCCGGCCCAGAATAAATTTTTTAATGCATAGGGGAAATTGTGGTGGGAGGCAGCCAGCAGCAGAGGTGGGTTTCACAAGAATTGGAGGCACCAGATAGCTCAGAAAACAATGTCAGGGTAGGGGGTGGGTGCAGAACCAGAGGATTGATTAAAAGTCTGTATGAGAAGCTGCTAGATGCCCACATCTCTGCCCTGCCTTGTGCAGAAGACCAGAGGTAGAACAAAAAGTCTGTGGAAATGCAAATTAAAGTCACAGTGAAATGTCCTTTTACATCCACTCATTGGAGAAATTAAAAAATCTGATGATACCAAGTGTTGACAGTGATATGGAGCAGCAGGAACTCATACTGCTGGGGGAGGGAAACCGAGACAAGCACTTGGAAAACAATGGCATTGTCTAGTAGAATTGAAGACTTGCATATTTATGACCTAACAGTTTCACTCCTAGACTCCAGATTACACATACAAAATCATGTTTAAATGTTTTTAATAGGCAAAGCCAGAAGCATCCCAAATGTCCATTAACAGGAGACTAGACAAATGATATATGTTAGAGTCATAAAATGAAACACTATACAACAATAAAAATGAATAAACTACAGCTGTGTACATCAGCTTGGATGCCTGTCACCAAGGTAATGTGGAGTGAAAACAGCAAGTTACAGAAAAATATGTCCAGTGTGATTCCATTTATACAAAGTTGAAAAACAATGCTATAGGATTTGAACAACACTATAGACCAAATGGACTTTATGGACACATACAGAATATTCCATCCAACACCAACAGAATACACTTTCTTCTCAACAGCACATGGAACATTCTCTAGGATAGATCATATCTTCATATCTTAAGCCACAAAAATCTTTTTTTTTTTGTTTTTTTAGAGACAGGGTCTCACTTCGTTGCCCAAGCTGGAGTGCAGTGGCACAATCATAGCTTACATGGTGGCACATGCCTGTAGTCTCAGCTACTTGGAAGGCTAAGGCAAGAGGATCTCTGGAGCCCAGGAGTTTGAGGTTGCTGTGAGGTAGGCCGACACCATGGCACTCTAGGTGGGGGACAGAGCGAGACTCTGTCTCAAAAAAAAAAAAAATCAGCTCATGTCACTCCCTTGCCTGAATCCCCCGAGGCTTCCCTCTGTGAGAGCAAGGTCCATGCTGGACACCAGGTCTCGCCCAGCGTCATCTGCCCCGCACCCCGGGCTGCTTGGCTCGTGTGCGCCAGGCCACGCCCCTCGGCACATCCTCTACGCCAGGGCTCCTCCCGGGTCTCGGCCTTCTCTCCTTCCAGGCAGCACTGCTGTCTGTTCAAACATCTCCACCTGGGGCGGGACAGTCACCTGTCTTGTTCACTGCTGTACCCAGGGCCTAGCATAGGGACCCACAGAAAAGTGCAAAGTTCCTGTGGGATGAGGCTGGGAAGTGCAGCCACCGTGTGGCTGGCGCTGTGGGGGGGGGCGTGTCCGCTGGGCACCTTCCTCATTCTCATCAGGAAGCACCCAGCCAGCAGGGCCCTGGGCCGACTTCCCCTTCACATGGGAGCGCATCTGGTGGCGTTGTGACCCCGCCCACTGCTCCCCACGGGCAGGCCCAGGCCCCAGGTCAGAGCCGTTGAGCAGCTGGGTGCTCTGCCCACAGGCCCTGCCACTGCTGCCCCCGCGAGGGGACTCGGCCTGGCCCTGAGGACAAGAGGAGTGTCTAAGAGTTCACGAACACAAAGGCAGCTGTGCAGACAGCACATGCCTTGTCCTGAGGGCTCTGTGTCATCTCAACAAGCCTAAGACCAAGGCCCTATGATTAACACCCACTTTATAGATGAGGAAACCGAGACCCAGAAAGGAGAAGCCACTTGCCGAGGCCGCCAAGCCCGCACTCCCCACCTCATGCTGCAGGGCAGCTTCCAGGGCTGGCTGAGGAGCTGGGAGCTGCAGGCCGTGGGCACTGTCTGCAAAGCCTGGGGTGCGGGACAGGCTGAGGGGGTCCCACCTCCCCTCTGCACCCCTCAAGCCAAAATCTGGAGGCCCGAAAAAGCCAATGACAGGTGCCACCGCGGGAGGACTGCAGAGTGAGGACGTAGCTGGCATTCAGGGCCAGACCCCTGTTAACAACAGTGCTAAGGACAGGGATAGTTCTATTCTGACAGCTCTGGAGAGTGTCATTACCCCGTTTTACAGATGAGGAAACCGAGGCGCCTGCCAAGGCCACACAGCTAGTTCTCTGCGATGCTCATCAACTGGGACTCTACCCGGCCCATCAGGGGCTGTCTTTTCCGTGACTAGAGAACCCCAAATGAGCACACGCCAACACGCCGATGCGGAGAAGCCAGCCTGGGGCCCAGTCCTGCGAGAGTTGGGGCTCAAGGCCAGCCAGGGGGACCAGAGAGGGTGACTGCGGCACAGGGTGGGGGAGGGCACAGGGACAGGGACACAACTGAGACAGCAAAGGTCCGTGAGCTGCCAGAGGGAAGCAAGGCCAGGTCACCAAGGACCCTGTGGGTGAAGGGAACCTTCCAGAAAGTTCCTGGCGGAGGCGGGAAGCCTGCACACGGGCTGGCAGAGCGAGGCCACAGCTGCAGACGCCTTGCAGGGCACGGCCGAGGCTCAGACTCCACAGGCGGCTGCGGTCTGAGTCCTGCCCAACCCTGGGCACGTTACTTTGCGGCTGCTCTTCTCCTTCAGCGTCCTCAGCCGCGTGGGAATGACAACGCGCCCCCCACGGGTTGCAGCGAGCCTCACAGACATGGTGCCGAGACGACGCGCAGGGCTGGGCCCTGGGACAGCTGAGCTGGGGCGTCCAGAACCCCACCTGGCAGACACGGGCTGCTCAGACTGTCTGGCCTCGCTAAGGTTTGGTTCCAAAGGAATCGTCCACTTCACCTAAGCTGCTGAAGTTCCTGGAGCAAACGTGTTCCCACGTGGTCCTGTCCACGCCGTGGCACCTGCAGTGATGTTTCTTCCCTTGTTGCTGATGTTGGTCGTTTGTGTTCTCTCCTTAATCAACCTGGCCAGGGATTTCTCAGTTTGTTGGTAGTTTTCGAAGAAACAACTTTGGCTTTGGGGCTTTGCTGCCTGGCTTGTTTCCCGGTTCTCAGTCTCTGCTGCCCGCTCTTCCTCCCGCGGCTCAGTTCTGCCTTCAGCTTCTCACGGTGAGACCCGGGGCGCTGACTGCAGACCTCTCCCTTCCCAACATGAGCGCCGAAAGCTGAGGGTTCCCTCTGGGCCCTGGCTAGTGGCCCCCACACGTCCTGTGTCGTGGTCACTGTTTCCCAGCGAAATCCAGCTTGGAGGAGACGCAGCAGGTGGAAGCCCAGGGCTTGCCGGCGTGCTGGGTGGAGGGCGCGGGCGGTGAGGAGTGCAGAGGCTCCTGACCTCTGGCCCGTCATCCGGGCAGACGCTGGTTCATCCACAGAAGGGGGAGGCAGGAGCTGGGCGCTCTGGTTTGCTCACACGGAGAGGGCGGTCTCAGGGGTCGACCACGAGTCGCTGAGCTGGCGGGTGAGAAAGGCAGCACAGAAGCCCAGGTGTGGCCAGCAAGACCCGTCCACGGCTGCCTGCTCTGTGTCACCTGTGGTCACTGACCACGAGAAACGTCGCTAGCCTGTACTGAGCAGTGACGGAAACGTAGGACTCAGCACAAAAAAGAGAACGAAGACATCTCACTGGTAACTTTTATATTGATTACAGGTTAAAAATAGCACTATTTTGAAAATACACGGAGTTACTTTCAAATATATGATTAAAATTAGTTTCATCCATTTTTTTTTTTTTACTTTTAGAGTGCGGCTGTTAGGATGTTCAGAGCTCTCCACGTGGCCCACACCGTGTTCCTGTTAGACAGCACTGCTCCGAGTAGTCCAGGCCCTGCCCCGCGGCAGGACTGGAACTTGCACTGAGAGGTCCCGGGGACCCCTCCAGGAGTGCGCCTGCTCCCCAGTCAGCCACTCGCCCTGTCCCAGCCTGGCGCAGTGGCAGAGCTGTGTCTGGGCAGGGAACCAGTCTCCTCAGATGTCCCCATGGCTCTGCTCTGCAAGCGCCTGAGGTGTCCCTGTCCCTGCAGCTTCTGGCTGGAGGAGCAGGGCCTTGGCCTCTCTGCCTGGCCTGTCAGTGCAGCCCGGACGCCTGGGAAGATGCCAGGGCAGCTGCTCTGCCCGGGTTCCTCCAAGGCCCCAGGCCTGCGGAGACCTTCCCTCCGGCCTCTGGGCCAGCCCTTGGTCACCTCAGGTGTGGCCCTTCTGTGTGACAGGCACCCCCGTCTCTGCAGCTCCGCCCTAGGAGAATCTCTGACATGTGAGTGCACTGGGTGGCACTGTCTGCTCCTGGCCTGCCTCTCCCGCTAGAGCAGGGGCTCCGCGCCCCTCACCCAGGCACCCTCTGTGCCAGCCTGGCACCGGGTGCAGGCAGGTGCTCACGAGAGTGAGTGACTCAGGAGGGTCCAGGCAGCTTCTTCGTCCCCAGGTGGCGTTTCCAACACCGAGGGCAGGACATGGGGGTGTGACCGTGGGCCAGCCCGGCTCAGGAGGTGCAGAGGGAGGTCACCCACGCTCACGCCCTCCCTCCACGGGGGCACCCACAGCCCCAGGCCCCATAGCTGGGTCTGCACCGCCAGCCACGGGCACAGCAGAATGTCTCAAGGGTCATCTTCTGGGGAACCGTCCTGAGCACCCCCCTCTCCACGGTGAAGACAGCCCCAGGCATGGCTGCCAGTCAGGGCCTGGCGGGAACAGGGCCCGGCCAAGGCTCCCCTGCCCCGAAGTCCCTTCAGGCCCCGTCTCCAGAGGGTCCCTGAGGTGGCAGCAGGATTTTGCAGGCAGTGGCCTCCCTGGGGCCCCTAACCTCTAGCCTGGCCCGCTCAGCCGCCCATCCCCACCTCACTGAGCCCGAGTCCCGCCCAAGCCATGTCCCTTGTCAGCAGGGCAGGTCATGAAGTCAGAACTGGCCACCACCATTTCAAAACCTCTGAATCCACAGAAGGACCTGCATTTCCAGCTGCTCAGAAAGAGCAAAGGGCCAGCCTCACGGGATCTGCGTTTCCCAGAGGCACCAATGGCCCCTCAGGGTCCTGGCGGCTCTGCCTTCCCCAGAGCAGCACCTTGAACCTGAGGCCAGTGTGGACACTGGGCCCACCAGGTGTCACGGCCAGGCTCTGGAGCCTCTCTGGGTCCCCAAGGGGCCTGGTGGCTTCCTCAGCATGTGTCCACTGTGCCCCCAGCTCCTAGCCATGGGGACCCAGCCCAGGTGGCTGCCCACTGGTGACCCTCCTGGCACAGAAGTCTTCAGGCCCAAACGGCCTCTGCCCCTGGCCAGCCGCATGGCTCCCACAGCTGTCCTGGCCTGCACTCGGGACAAGGCCCCTTCAGTCCCTCACCCCAAGGAGGAACAGGCTGGAAACAGCCAGGGCAGTTTAAACCATTCCTACCCTCAGTGCTCAACAGGGATGTCGGGAGGTGGTTTCAGCCCCCTGTGAGGGACAGCAAGATAGGAACTGTCCCCAAACCCACGGCTAGGACCCAGACCCTAGGCTCCCTGGCCTCCCAACAGGCACCACAGGGCTGAGACCCACCCCTGGCGAAGCTTTTTCAAGGCTGACCTGAGAGGGGCGGGTTCGGCTTGGTCTGAATTCAGCCTTCGCAGGAAGGCCTACCTGGAGTGCAGGTCCCCCGGGCACCCACCCTGGGGGCAAACTGCCCCCCATCCCCCTCTCCCTGGGCCAGAGCAGACATCCAGGTCCCCCCCTCTGTTCAGTCGGAATCTAACGAAACGAGAGCCAAATCCACTAGCGTAAGAACCATTTGTCAGAATAAATCAGGTAAGACACACACTCATCTACTTAAATTGCAAAACGCTAATGCTGTTATAAAAAATAGTGGCATGGCACTTTTTATTTTCTTTAATCAGAAAAATAAGCCCTGCGTTTTTGGGATGGAGGCCCCAGGTGAGCACCAAGGAAGGGGCCTGCCCTGGGGCGGGCGGGTCCTCAGGAGCAGCAGGGAGGGGGCTGGGGGTCGGCTTGGGTCTGCAGCCAGGAGCCTCCTCCCACCACTCTCAGCCTGGGGAGCTCACGTGACCAGTGCTGCTCTCCAGGAACGCCTGCTCCTGGACAGAGTCAGAGCTCCTCTGCCCCCTTCCCGGCTCCTCCCTCCTCGGGGAACACCTCCCTCCCAGGGCCAGAGGCAAGTGCCCAGGGCTGCAGGAGCCCTGAGTGTGGGGCTGCCCTGACCACAGGTGGGGGCCCAGAGACAGCCCTGTAGTGTGGGGTCTGCCGACTGGGGCCACGGCCAGACAGTGCCGTGGGGGCTCTCCCTGGTCTGGAGACCCTGACAGCCCCGGTACACGGGGGGGGGGGGGAGCCTCCGCCCACCAGCACTCCTGATCCACCAGACAGCCCTCCTGCAGCTTAAAGACCCGGGCAGGGGATGTCGGCACCACCGGACTGCCGGGGAGGCCTGGGACCAGGAGCCTGGCCTCTAACCAAACCCGCATCTCGGCCAACTCGCCACTAGGCTGTTCTGCTGGGGCAGGGGACACACTGTGGCCAAACAGGTCGGGGGGGCCCAAGAAGCAAGACCTGCGGGGGGCACCCTCTCAACAAAAGCACTCCCGCCCAGGCACACCACACAACCCGCACACAACCAGCCACACGCACGCACGCACGCTGCACAGGTGGGACATCTGGGACAGGTGTGCCCGGAGACTCAGAGATGCAAGGACAGTGTGGGCAACTCAGAAGCCTGGAAAGACGCTAGGGGATCCCCAGTCAGCTCCGAGCAGAGGGTGTCTGTGCTCCCTCCCCGGGGCGTGCATGCCACAAGTGGCCCTCGGGCAAGGGCACTGGGACACCGGTGGGGGAGGGCGCACGGCGCTGGGCATCTCTTCTCCTCTCCTCCTGCTGCGTGGGCCTTGCCTGATCCAGGCACTGTGGGGCCCCTACCCCCGCCTGAGCCTCAGTCTCCACAGCGACGCCTGGCCCTGTCTGGAGACCTCGGGCCAGTCCAGCAAAGCATCTCAGGCATGCAGGGAAGCGGCCTGGCCTCGGGCCCTGCCAGCACGCAGCCCGCACGGGGTGTCTGCAACACCAAGGGAGCGTCCACAGGCATCAGGCTCCAGGGCTCACAGATGGGGCCTGGCGGGCCGCCCAGGGGACAGAGGAGCGGGTCCACCGCGATCTCAGGGGCCGGCAGGGACGGCCCAGGGCCAGCAGCTGGGGCTGAGGGGCTGGCACCAGGTCCAACAGGGACCGCCGAGGATGGCACGGGGGCCCCAGGAGAGGCCGGCAGGGCAGGCCTGGCTGCCCCAGGAGAGAAGGGCGGTCGGGGATGGGGAGTAACGGCTGGGGCTGGCAGGACTGGTTTGGGCCCATGAGTGGCCGCAGGGGCTGGCAGGACTGCTCCGGGCCCATGAGTGGCCGCTTGGGTGGGCGAGGCTGCTCCGGGCCCATGAGTGGCCGCTTCTGTTGGCATGGCTGTCCCGGGCCCAGCAGCGAGGGCTTGGGTGGGCCAGGCTGCTCTGGGGCTTCAACTAATTGCTGAGGCTGTCTGAGGCCCAGGAGGGACCGCCGGGGGCGGCTGGGCTGGCCTAAGAAGGACCTTCGGGGCTGGCCGTACTGACACGGGGCTAGGAATGCCCGCCGGAAACAGCAGCACGGGCGCGGGAGGAAGCTGGCAGGCCGGCGGCGTGGTCGCAGGGGCAGGAGTGGCCGTGGGGGCTGGCACCGCGGGCACTGGGCTAGCAGGGACCACAGGGGCCGGCAGCGCTGTCCTGAGGAAGCCCCACTGGGCTGGCTACCGTGGCAGGGGCTGGCCCATGGCCGCCGGGGCCGGCAGCGGTGCCACAGGGTCAGCAGTGACCGCAGACACCGGCAGCGGTGCCCTGGGGCCAGCAGGGAGCGCAGGCGCCGGCAGTGGAGGCAGGGGGCCAGGAGGGACCTCGGGGCCAGCAGGGAGCGCAGGCGCCGGCAGTGGAGGCAGGGGGCCAGGAGGGACCGCGGTGCCAGCAGGGAGCGCAGGCGCCGGCAGCACTGCCTGAGGCCTGGGAGCGCCCCATGTGGCTGGCAGGGCTGAGCCCGGCGTGACTGCCGGGGCTGACACTGCTGATCTGGGGCTGGAGGCAGCTGCTGGGGTCTGCAGGACTGACGGGGGCCCAGAAGTAACCGCTGGGGCTGGCAGGGCTGTCTCAGGCCCAGAAGTGACCGCTGGGGCCAGGTGCGCTGACCCGGGGGTGGCCGCTGGGGCTGGCGGGGCTGGCGGGGCTGGCAGGGCTGCCCGGGGTCCGGGAGTGCCGACGGGGCTGGGGGGGGCCCCTGGGGCTGGCTGGGCTGGCTGGGCTGGAGCTGCTGCTGGCGCTGGGCCGGGCCGTTCTGGTCCCGGTGGTTGGCTGGGAGCGGCCCCCCTTCTGGGGAGCACACCTGCATGGAAGAAAGAGCACGTGTCCACCTGGGCAGGTGCGCCTGCGGACCCCCCATCCAGCCCAGGCCCGGGAGACATGCTGCCCCTCTCTAGCAGCCCGAGTCCCCAGGGAGCCAACAGCGGAGCCCGACACACCGAACAGAACCCCTTTCTGAAAAAAAGGCGCAGGCCAGCGGACCCCCAGGAGGAAGCAGCCTCGGCGGGTTCCCGGCCCAGGACAGAGCCCCAGGCTGGGAGAAGCCCTGGGCCAGCTTCCACCTGCTCCAACCCCAGACGGGCAGGCGGAGCCCTGTTTCCCGGCTGTGCCGTGCACCTGGACCACCAACCACAAGTCACGTGCCTGCGGCAACCACCGGGGCTGACCGGTCCCCTCCCCTACGCCGCGCACATGAGCAGAAGGCGCTGTGTGCGCAGCAGGAGAGCGCTCAGCAATGAACCTGGTCCCCACGCTGCCAACAGACATGCTGGACACCACTGGACACCGGGTCGTCGGCGGAGCCTGGCAGACGCAGAGGGGAAACGGGGCCAGCCTATCAGTGTGGCACCGCCCGGCGTGCTTACGCTCCTACTTGCCCCGCTGCGGCCCTGGGCCAGTCGCTGCCTCCCTGTGACCCAGCCCCGTCCACGTGTGCCGAGCCCAACAGCGATGGAGTACACTGCCAGGCAGGCCCAGGTGCCGCTGCGGGTGGTGTCCAGGTGCTGGGTGCCCTGGGCTGCCTGCCGCACCGAGCGCAGACCCTGCTGCAGAGCTCCCGAGGGGGAGGGACCCGTGCTCACCTGCTTGGAGGGCTGCAGTGGGACCTTCCTCGGGCCCCCGTCGCAGGTGGGCTCCAAGTCCTGCCCAGGGCTGCCTGGCTCCAGGGGCCGCCTGTGCTCGCTCGGCTCGGCAGGGGGATAGTTTTCTGACTCCCGGGGCTTCTTGATGAGGCGACGTTCCCATTTCTCCTTCCGTTCGTGTGGCTTCAGGGCCATGTCCTTCTGCGGAGAGATGAGGGGAAAACAGTTAACTGGTGGGGACACCCCACAGGACCACGCTACGCTCAGGGCTGGGCCCCCAGCCTGGGACAGCACCTACCAGGGCGGTGCCCCCAAGTAGGCCCTCAGGCTGGGGCCTCACCTGAGGGAAGGGGCTCCTCCTTGGGAAGCCACCTCTGAGGGCGGGAGGAGGAGACAGACAGGCGAGACGGCTGGTGTGGGCGGCCCCACAACGAGACAGTGTGTCCCCCCTGGGCCCAGCCCGCAGAGCATGGCCCAGTCCTCAGCCCTAGGGGCCCATTCCACACCCAATGCCTGGGCTGGGGGCCAGGGACGCAGGACACCCCATGGGAAGCACCCCCCAGGTGGCAGGTGCTGGTAGGTGACACCCCACAGATGTGCCCCACAGCAAGTGCCCCCCACGTGCCCAAGGGCCTGAGGGGACTGGACACGTCCACTGCTCTGGGACAGACCTGTGGACTTGGGACAAAGACCCTCCACGTGGCTCACTTCTCAGACCCCAGACTCCAGGACGCCAGCAGGCCACCTGTGCTCCTGCTGGCCTCTCCTGGTCCCTGTCAGCCTCTCGCCCCACTCCAAATCCTTCTGAGCGAGCGCAGAGTGAGCCCTTGTGCAGCCCCCAGGGCGTCTGCATTCAACAAGCCAGCAGTGAGCACCTGCTGTATGCCAGCCTGGCTGCAGGACCAGCGCAGCAGGAAGACAGACGCGTTTAGGTTCCAGAAGATGCGGTGCCAGTGAGGACAGCCCCCAGGGAACGGAGTCCTCCCGGAGGGGACAGTGAGGGAACACGGGCAGTGAAGCCCAAGGACAGGGGCCTGGGGCCCCTCCTCCCCCACACAGAGCCAGGCGAAAGGGCTGCCCTAGCTCAGGGCCACGGTGTCCCTGGGGAGGAAACCTCACTGCTCCTCCGGTGAGGACATGGATGACAATGATGGGTGAGGCGTGGTGACGCAGCAGCTCTGCCGACGCGCTGTCCCCTGCTGTCCCCGAGGGCCCGCAGCACTCCCGGTCACCCATTGTCCAACTCTGCACGCCCTGACGACGGGGAAGCCTCCAGCCCCTCGACCACCCAGGAGCTGTGGGGCCACCGCTCAGGCCGTCTGGACCCCACCTGCTAAAGGCACAGGAACCCCTCCCAGCCCGGCCGTGGCAAACGCTGCAGCCGAGAAGGAAGGAGCTTTTGTTGCATTTGGATTGGAAGCACGAACAGATAAGGGGCAACTTCCCAGGAACCCCGGCACCTGCACCAAGCTGGGACTCGTCTGGCAAGCAGGACAGGAGGGACAGAGGGAGAGGCAAGCCCAGCAAAACGCCCGGTGGGGACCGGGGAGGGTGCAGGGCAGACCCCTCACCTGGGCCTGACCGGCCTCACAGGCCATGCCGCCCTCTCTGGTCACCACGCCTTTGCATTTGGCAGCAGCAAACTGTTCTGATTTGCCATGTTTTCTGTACATCTACCTTGACATTTCTCTGCTTTCAAAGACACAGAGATTTCTACTGGCTCCTCCCCCAGCCCCCGCCTGCAGTCACACCGTGCAAGACAGTTTCTGGTCCACCGTCCAGCCGTCCTCGCTCAGCCCCAGGGGGGGCTCACAAATGTTGCCAAAGGAACATTTTAGAGAACAGCGTCTCACCCCAGGGGCACTGAGCCCTCCAGACATCCCAGGCTTCACAAACGACTCTGTGTCCTGGGCCCCCAGCGTGGGATCCGCCGCGCTCACCTGGGAGGGAACAGAGTTCCTGCGGGGCCCCGTGGGGCCGTCCCCAGCCTCTGCAGGTGAGCACCAACCCCTCACCTGGTGCCCTAAGAGGATGCGAAAAGCACCCACGCCTGGGACGGTGCTGGCTGGACGGCGACCAGCCAGCCACCCCGGGGCTCTCCAGGGCAATGCAGACCCTGTGGGTGGCGCCTGGCCAGCTTCAGGGTCCCACAGCAACACCCAGTGCTGCCCCGCAGAGCCCTGACGGAAGGGGTCCTCGCTGTCCCCATTACTGTCCCCAACACGTGCTTGGGTCACCAGAACCCCACTCCTCGTCCACCGTGAGGGTCAGCGCTGCAGCTCAGAGAAGCTGGAGACATCTTGCCCAAGGCCACCAAGGCAGGCAGCAGTGTGGCTGTCTTGCTGGGCTGAGAACCTGAGGGGCACAGTGCCCGAAGCAGCCCGCGGCAGCCCGCCCCGAGTGAAGGTGCCAGGAGCCCCTGCGCGGGGACAGGGCGGGCAGCGTGCTCCCTGGGCTTCAACTTCACTGCAGGCGCTGGGTCTGCTCCAGGCGCTCTGCTCAACGCTTAACAGACGTCCGCACATGCACGTGTGACCTGTGAAGTTGTTGCTGTGACTACCCCAGCACCAAATGAAGAAACTGAGGCACAGAGAGGCCTCCATAACTGTTCAGGATCCGTGCCCTTGGCACCACCCGCCACCCAGCCCAGCTTTGGGGGCCGCCAGCTCCCACCACCAGCAGGGAGGCCCCGACGCCCCCAGGTCAGTGCACACGCCATGAGTGAGAGCCCAGCACGCTCCGCAGTGGCCAGGCCCCTGACCTCTGCTCCCCTTCCCAGGAGGACCACTGGGCTGGGTGCATTGCCGTGAAATCCCCAGCTAGATTGTCCTGTAGCAGTTTAGCGTGACTGTATTTAGCCCCCTAAATGCTATATTACGCAGCACCAATTAAATTTCTAATTGCACCACGGCAAACCAAGCACACAGAGATAAAAGCAATGATAACTCCGCAAACAGTCCGCTTCCCCCTCACGAGGATGAGGCTGTGGGGGCTCGCCCCAGCCCCTCCAGCCAGGGCCCCTCACTGCACGGGACACCCATGGGGCAGCCCCCACCCGTGACCCCGGTGTGAGGACTGTGTCTAATTGTCCCTCCAGCCAAGAAGGTGGGGACAGGATTCTGTGCTAACCTGACCCGTCTCCCCTCAGCTCACATCCACCTGGCAGGTGACGGCCCCGCATCTCCCGTCGCCCAGTGCATCCAACGTCGTAGATCCTGCTTCACCACTGAGGGGACTGTCCCCAGCAGGCCTTGTCAACACCTCCCTTGCTCCAGAAGCGTCTGGAACACTCTCCTGCAGGCTCACAGCTCTCGGCTGGCCAGGGGCCGGCACCTGGCAGTGGGGAGCCAGGCCAACAGGCATATAGGCTGCTACTCAAGGAGCTGGGAGGCAGGGGCCCAGGGTCTGCAGGGGGCGAGCTGCCAGGGTGCTGAGAGGCCAGGGCGCCTAACGGTTACTGCTCGTTTCCTCGGCAGAGCACCGAGCACCTGCCCACCAGGGTTCTGCAGAAAGACCTCTGCCAGGCCCTGTGGGGAGCCCACGCTGTGCGGCCAGGGAGGGCCACTTGAAGATGTGTTAGACATGGGCTGATGGGGACAGGTGCTGCTTGGCCGAGAGGTCGGCACCAGGATGGGCACGGTGGGCACACAACTGAGGCAGGGCTGCAATGAGGGGCAGGGGGTGGCCACCTGCCCAGGTCCGCATCGGGCCACTGCTTGCAGCCATCCGCCCGCCAACACCCCTTGCTGGCTGCCCAGCCACCCCGACCACATCCTCCCAGAGTGCAGGAGTGCACGCCAGCCCGCATGAAGGCTCTGGGTCAGTCCCGCTGTGCTCCTGGGAGCCTGGCTGATATTTCTTCCCTCCAGCTCAATGCACTGAAAGGCACAGCTCACGCTGGATGCAGCCTGCAGCCTGCTGGCCAGGATGCCTCGGGGCTGCCACGAGGGCTGAGGCAGCACAAGAGAAGACGGCCTAGGGGTGCCCCAGCCACCTCGGGTCTACAGAGAATTCTAGAAGGGCCTCATCTGGGGACTGGCCAGCACCAAGGCCACAGGTGGGACGAGGGCAAGTCGGAATGGTGGCTACCACACGGGGGACACAGGCTACAATGATGTCACAGGACGTAAGTGTGGTCAACTCCGTAAAACGAACACGGGTCCTACGTCCTCTTGTATATGTGAACTTTCTCACAAGTGAAAAAAAGAGAGAGAGAGAAACCAGGTCACTAAGATTCAGACGGAGGTGACCATCCAAAAGGGAGCCGGTGTAGGGATGGGAGGCAGGCGAGGCCCTCCCAGGGGCGGGTGTTCCCGACAAGCCCATGCCAGCTGAGATCACAGCCAGGCAGGAGGAAGGGGCAGAAGCCAGAGCCCCTGTCCTGGTGCCTCCCCTTGCGGGCGAGGGCTGAGGGGCCAGTGGGCCGCCATTTGCCCACAGTGGCGACTCTCACTTTTGCCCATGGCCTTGAGCACTGGAGGGAGGCAGGTTCAGCCTGACTCCTGTCCCATCGCCACAGCCCTGTGACCTCCCAACGGCAGGGGAGGCGTCCAGAGTGCTAACCCCCCATGGGCAGTGGAGCCGGCCTCTGAGGCCATGGCGGCCTCCCTCCTGCTGCACCCGGGACCCACACAGCTGGTGCAGACAGCTGTGGGGCTTGCCTGGCACTCTTGGGCTGACCAACACCCCTGAGTGTCTTCTGCGGCCCAGGGAGGCCCAGGGCTAGCACGAGTGTCACTGCAGCCACAAGGCCTGGGACATGAAAGGACCAGGTGGTAGCCACAGGTTAGCCTTGTCTTCACCCAGGAGCGCTGGTCTACGTGCGCCAGGAGGACAGAGGCTGGCTGACAGCCCCAGCTGGGGGGCCTGGTGGGAGGAGCTGGCCCCGAGAGTAACAGAGGCTGCGACCGCTCACCTCCTCCTGCCCCAGGGACCCGTCCACATCAGGGGGCCGCCCCTCCCTGGGCAATCACAGTCCTGGGGAGAGGCACGTGGCCATGCCAGCCCAGGACGGGGAGGGAAGGGCAGGCTGTGTGGGCACAGGCCGAGGGTCAGAGGAACAGCTGTGGCGGGAGAGCCTATCGGGGACCTGAGGGTACCTGTGATGGGAGCCCAGGGCCATGGGAGTGCCAACAGGCTCTCGCAGGATGGGGACGATCTGCAGGTGCCCAAGCTTCCAGGCAGGAGCCAGCGGCACAGCCGGGCCCCAGCAGACCTGCAGCCCTGTGGGAGGACCAGGGCCCTCGGCCCCCCCGTGCCTTAGTTCTGGGGCTGCCGAGAGGGTGAGACAAGCAGATTCATGAAGCCCAACAGCCGCACCTAGCATCACGGAGCCACGGCAGCTTGGCCCTGACCGCCACCACTGCCACCTCCACTGCTGGGACATTACTGTCATGACTGGGCTGCCAGGGCTCCAGCAGCAGCCACCACAGGGCCACGTACGTGCCCCAGACACATGTGGCTGCCTGCTCCCTACAGCCGTCGGTGAGAGGGCATCTGCCGAGCACAGACTGGGCGAGCATCACCTCTGGCCTCAGAGGAGCCAGTCACTGTGTGTGGCTCTGAGCCCTCGTCACTCGCTCACACTGAGTCCACGGGCAGTTCCTGTCCCCCTAATCCCCCAAGCTGGACACGGCAGCTCCAGGTCAAGAGGCAGGGCTGGGGCCACAGAGATCCCACCCAGCGGGCCCGGGCTTTCTGCCAGGCGTCCCCACGCAGGCACACGCACACTGCCGCTGGGAAGGGAGGCGTGGAGCCCTGGATGCCGGCCTGGGCTGCAGAGGGCCTGGCGGCCCACCCCGAGCACCCTCCCCGCAGCCCAGCTGCCCACGGAACCCGGCAGACAAAGTTCTGGTGAACTTGATCAACAGAGCTGGCGCCTGCGCCGGCCCATTTTCTCCTCAGCGTACTCGGCACAGCAGGCACCACCACAGCCCCATGTCGAACGGGAACCAGACGCCTCCTGTCACTGAGTCCCAGAGCGCCTGACTCCAGCAGCCTGGGGACCGCCCTCCACCCCCGCAGCCTCCTCCAGGCGGCCACCACCCGCCAATCCCAAACTCGCCCCAGGCCAAGCGGCTGCCCCACAGGCCTGTCCTCCCTGACGGGCCCTAGGGCCACCCTGTGCTCCTCTGCAAAGCCTGCCTGGCCTACTTGTCCTCGTCCCTTTACTGCCTGCCATCCTGACACTTGCTGGTGGCCGGGTCCGTGGTATATCCCCTGGGGGCTGGGGCAGGTCTGGTACACAGCTGGCACTCAATAAATGCTTACTGAGACAGGGAAGGAAGGACAGTTCCTCCCCTACCTGGCCACTTCCAGAGCCCAGCACCCACACCGGGACCAGCCTGCACCCAGCAAGCCCAAGTGCAGCAGGGGCTAGGTAGGGGGTGGCCACCAAGGCCAGATAAGGCCACCAGTCTCGCAAGGAGGCGGGTCCGGCAGCCCAGGCTCCTGGAGGCCTCACAGAGCACCACCCAGTTGTGTCCTCGGGGGACCCAAGGGACAGCAGGTGCCCCCACCATGCAAAACGTGGGCAGGAAGGGCTTGGCCTGCCCCCTGGGGAGAGAGGACTAAGGAGGGGGCTCAGAGCAGGGAGGGGTGTGGACAGGTGGCCACTGGGCCTGGGTGGTGCCACTGGCCTCCATGCCCAGCCCCCCATGGGTGGGCACCCAGGGCTTTCCACCCATCACGCAGGGCGGCCACCATGTTACACGGCGGCTGGAGGGGTCGAGCTCTGGCTTCCTTCCTCCAGAGCAGCAGTCACCACCCACCCGGAGCAGAGCGCCATCCTTGCTGGAATGCGTGCACACAGGCCCGTGCCAGTTCCGTGGTCCAGCCCAGAGAGGGGAATCCCACCATGGGGTCCCCCTGCTACCCAGCACAGGGAGACGTTGTTCTGGAGCTGCGCCGTGCACAGCAGCCCTCAGTGCTCCTGGAACCTTCCAGAACACAAGCACCCACACAGCCCCCAGGCACTGGTACCTCCCACAGTTCCCAGGGGATCCTGGTGTTTGGAGTCACAGAGCAGAAGACCCCAGACTCCCAGAGCTGCAGCCCTACATCGGGGTTGTGGGTGCCAGGCCCTGGTCAGCCCCGCCCCCCCAGGCCCAGTGACCACAGGCAGGGCTGGCTGCCGCCTACTTCCCTGCCCAGTGGGAAGGGTGGGCCCAGCGTCCAGCCCCGCCCACCATGGGCCCTAATCAGCCTGCAGCGCAGAATGGGGGACGTGCCAAGACCAGGCAGAAAGGAGTTTGCCGGGCAGCTGGCAACCATGGGGGCCTCTGGAATGGTGGCAGGGCCTGGCACATTCGACTGGCATCACACCCTCCACACCAACACTCCCAGCCCTCACGACCCCCAAGCCATTGTGAGCTCAGGGCCCAGAAAGGGATCCACGCCCACTCAGGGGCAAGCAGGGTGGGGGCCCTGAGCCCTCCCCGAGGCAGCTATGGGTGCTGGACAGAGCTGGGTGGCCCGGCCCTTCCCCAGGGAATCCAGCCCCCACTCCTGCAGGCCAGGCCAGCAGTGGGCCCCCCCCCACCCAGGGCCACACTACCTTCTCAGACGCCACATGTTTCCCAGGTATCTGGGGGCAGCACACACACATGTGCGTGCACACTAACACATACAAACACACATGCGTGAGCGCACACACACACGTGACAAACCCCAGTCCTTCCTCAGGGACCCAGGGGCTGCTCAGCACTGTCCCCTGTTTAGGGACAAATGACTTTGCTATGAGCCACACAGGGTCTCTGAAAAGGGATCAGGTCTCCAGGCCAGCACTGCCCCAGCAGTGGAAGGGCACCCCGCGTCCTTCCAGGCAGTCTCGGACCTGGGCTTCAGCCTGGGGTCACCGGCTCAGCTCATCCTGGCAGGGCAGGTGGCCTGGAGATGTTGAAGTGTGACGGAGGCCTGTGGGCCCCTAAAATATGCAGGAGCAGAGGCCAGAGAAGGTCCCGGCGGAGTCTGGACAGAGGGGTGCAGAGGGGACAGCCTGGGTCAGAGGTCACACACCAGGTGGGCTCTCTGGGGGCTCCTCCTGAGACTGCCTGACTCTGAGCGACCAGGATGGAGCTGCTGGGGCCCTGGCACACCGCGCCTCCCTTTGCCAGATGCCTCTCTCCTCATGGTCATGGCCTGGCTCGCTGTCCTCTCCCGAACCCCCAGAGCCAGCTCCTCCCTGGCTCACCCCACCTGCTCTAGCGGGGCGTCCACGGTCTGGTCTTCTCCCTCAGTACCTGCTCCCTCCCACTCCAAACCACGCCGGCTGCTCCCTGGTGAACAGGCTGGAGTACCAGGACCCCAGAGTTCTGTCCCAGCAGTGAGCAAGTGGACAATTTCTATGCCATTTTGATTATTCTAGAGAACAAAAAAAAAGGAAAACGTTCCAACCCGATTGCGGCAGAACAAACAAAAACAAGACGACCACAGACGAGTCTTCTCGGGAACATGGTGGCAAAAACCCCAACTATCGGCAAAGCAACCTGAGATGAGACTCCACCAACATGGCAGGCAGGGGTTGTTCCCGGAGCTCAGGGGCAGCCTGACACACACAGCATGACAGTGCTCGGGATGATGCAGGCTCGGCAAGTGAGGTCCTGCACCACAGGCGCTCCCTGCACAAGAGGCCGCCCACATGCAGCGCCACGCAGAGTTGAGGGCAGACGGCAAAGGCCTCCCACCAAAGGAGGGAGGGACAGACGCCCACAGACGAGATACTGACTCCCAGCTTCGGAAGTGCTGACAAACGCAGTAAGACCGAAGAGACAGCGACGGCACCACCTCCTTGCAGGTGCCACCAGGGCCAACAGTAACCCCAGAGACTCGCCAGGGACAGTCAGTGCTGACGAGAGAACACGGCAAACTGCTGTGGTACAAATGTTGGCGGGAAAATGGCTTTCCTATACCGACAGCAACAGCCAGTCAGAGACCGTGGAACAAGATTCCTTCTGCCCAGAGCTAACGAACGCGACACTAAGGCGCACGGGGGGCCCCGACAGGGAGCGGCCCCCAGCCCAGTAGGGAGACGGCTCACAGCCTTCCGCAGCACAGAGCACGGCAGCTCCACCCGGGCCTTCCTCTCTCAGGGAAACGCACACACTGGGGAGTTAGTCTCCGCACAAACTGAACCTCCCGTGTCTCTGAGAGGGGACAAGCCAACTCGAGAGGGACACTTGCCAGGGGACAAGGAGACAGGAGCCGAGACAGGAACGGACGGAGGTGCCGGTGTCGGGTCAGGCTCCCGGCTGCGGGACCCACAGGGAACCTGGGAAAGAACCTTCCAGGCAGAGGGCCAGCCCACGGCAGGGCCAAGGGCGCCAAGTGTACACAGTGGGTGTGGGAGCCGCAGGCAGGGCCCCGAAGGATGTGACCCGGAGCCGAGAAGTGACAGGCCCAAGAAGCCGGAGAGTTGGGAACTGTCCTGCCGCAGTGGCCTGGACCCGAGGCCTGCAGGCCCCGCTCCGGCCATGGCAGGGCCCAAGGGGTCGGGACTTCACTTTCACACTCTCTCAGCCCCAGCTGGGGGACCCTCTGGGAGGAGCTGGGTTCAGCCCGTCCTCAAAGCAGCCCAAGACCGTCACAGGCAGGTCACAGGCTCAGCTCTGCACCCCATCCCGTGACTCTGGGCCTCAGTTTCCCTATCTGAACACCAGGAAGCAGCCATGAGGAGAGTGCTGGGCTGGGCACAGGCATGGCACCCAGCACAGACTCGGCCCTCTCTGGCACCACCAACAGTGGGGGCTTCAGGGGTCCCCAGAGTGTCCAGTGACACTGCTGGCCCCTGCACACGTACTCACGGCCAGGCCAGCCCAGACCCTCCCGCCTTGTGCCCATCCTGGAGGTCCCTGACGATGCTGTGAAGCCCCCACCAGGCCCTCGCAGCAGAACCTCCCGGCTGCACCCAGGGCTGGGTAGAACCTTGGGCGCCCCCCATCCCCCATGCTGTGCCCTGAGAACCCGCGCTCTCACCCTGGCCCAGCCCTGCAGGCTCACACGCCCGCCCAACAGGGTCCTGTCTGCTGCTGGGACATGCTCTGTCACTGTCTGCAGAGATCACAGCTCGCCCCTGGACGCTCACGTGCCTGCTGCCATGGCCATGGGGGTTTCCTAAATGCTACTCTGCACAGCAGGGTGGCTCGGGTTTTAGGCGCATGTTCCTGGGATTGTCAAAAGTAACACGTGCTGACCAGAGAACGTGGAAGCAGAATCAGAGAAGGGAAGCTGCCGGCCACCACAGCTAGTATTCTGGGCACTTCCTCCATTTTTGTTCCCACGTACACGCTTCCTTGGAGTAGACTGTGTATCTGTACTTGGTCATGTCACCACGGTGAAGCACCAGAGACCCAGGAAAGCCGTCACCTGGAGGAGGCTGAGGCTGGAGCTGAAACTTTAGTGTACACCTTTTCACAGAGCTTAATTTCTCAACCAGGTGAAAGCAATTTGCTGTTTGAAAAAGCAAATTAACAAAAAAATCACAGATGTCAAACTACAAGGGTGGTTTCTGCCCACAGGTGGTGGCAGAGGCACTTGCCAGACACTGGCCACCCCTCTGCTGTCCAGAGCACCCGGCCAAGCACCTTACTCCACGCACAGGGCCCACACGCGGGAACAGAAGGTGCAGTCAGTCTCAGGACCACTGGGCTGAGCAGGGCCTGGCCAACCACCGGGAGATACAGGGCCCAGCACAGTCTGTTCTGTGGCTGGAGGGCAGACTTGGCCACGTGGGAGGTGGCGTCTGACACAGCTCTGGATGCTGCTCTCAGCCCCACACGCGGGAAGCTGCCCTTATCAGATAGACCTGGGCAGAAACCAGCAGCGGTACCCAGCACTGCCCTGGAGGGTGGGAGGCAGCTCCCTGTCCCCTCTGGTCAGTACCACCAGAAGACAGAGTTGTCACAGGAAACAGGAGGGACAGCGAGAGACATCCATCCAAACTGCCCCAGTATCCCTGGCTAGAGCAAGAGCAGAGCAAAGAGGCCAGGGGGCACCCCCAAACCACAAGACCCCTTCCCACTTCCACGTTAGACAGATGGAGATGCAGAAAGTCAAGGGAGCCGGCTCAGATCTGAGAGCCCTGGCCACTCCTGCATCCTCAGTGCCCACAGGGCCTGGCCCACGCAGTGTCATCAACTGCTGGGCACACACCCTGAGCCAGGCCAAGCTCTGCCTCCTCAGCCCACAGCCACCGCTGCCAATGTTTAAGGAGCACCTGCTATGTTCTCAGCGCACAGGCACAGGTTGGAGATTTCCAGCTGCCCCAAGAAGCAGGCACTGTGCCCCGAAAGGGGCATGTCCAGAGGAGTCAGGCTCTCTGGTGGGGCACGGGGGGGGGTAAAGGAGGCTCTGGGGCAGAGGGAGTGAAGGGGGGTCTGCTCGGGGCATAGGGGATGAAGGGGGCTCTGCCCAAGGTAAAGGGGCTCTGCCTGGGGCACGGGGGGTGAAGGGGGCTCTGCCCGGGGCA
>CAUYSK010099343.1:0-11662 GCA_963575035.1 Avahi laniger
TTTTTGCTATATGTATTTTTAGCTGTCCAATTAATTTCTTTCTATTTTTGGTAGAGATGAGGTCTCGCTCTTGCTCAGGCTGGTCTCGAACTCCCGAGCTCAGAACGATCCGCCCACCTCGGCCTCCCAGAGAGCTAGGATCACAGGCGTGAGCCACCGCGCCCGGCCAAATTATGAGAAATTTTTTAAATTCCAAAAAGATTTATGCTATAAAATTTAGTTCCTCCTGTATCAACATAAGATCCCTCTGCAAATCAAGGCAGCCAGGAATTGTGCAAAGAGCGTGGTTTGCTACAATATTGTGTAAAACAAACTTCTGTTGCCTTTTAATGTTCTGCTGCTAGTATTGCTTAATTGGATAATTAATTAAGAAATACATGTGGTGCTGATTTTGTTTCATTAAAACATTTACAGAAGTTCAAAGTTAGGCATATGAAACATCTAATTGATATTTGTCTTCCACTACAATCTTTCTAGGGCATGACACATGCACAGCTACTTTTTAAAAAATAAACTTTAAAAATAAAATGTGACATACCTAAAGAAAAGTGCACAGATCATAAGTGTGTGGCTCAGTGAATTATCCCAAAGTGGACACACCATGTAACCATCAGTCAGACCAAGAAGCAGAACGCCAGTACCTTAGAAGCCCCCCGGGGGCCCTTCCAGCCACCTGACTGCTCCCCACTCCCTATACCCACTTTTAACACCATGGATTCGTTTTGTCTGTGTTTGAACTTCATGGAAATGGAATCGTGTTATGTACTCTTTTGTGTTTGATTTTTCAACATTGTGGGATCCATATTGTGTGTAGCAGCAGTTCCTTCATTATCTTAGTACAGATTATTGATCACATCCTGGGTGGGAGAGAGACCTACAGCAGATGATTGTGAGGTTTACCACAGACTGGGACTCCAAGGGCAACCCCGTTTCCTCATCTCCACCACGGTCCACTTAGTGCATATTCCTGGCTAGAAGAATAATTTCCAGAGAACTCTCTAACCATTGTACCTCAATCCTTATTAAGAATTTTTCTGTTCTTCTCACTGTGGATTCAACCAGCATTTGCTGAGCACCTCCTATGTGTAAATCCTGTGTGAGTGCTGCAGGGAAAACAATCCAGCCATGAGTCAGCTCACTATAATTCAATGACATAATCTGATTAGAATTGATAAGAGAGATACAAGTTGCTTTGGAAATTTTAAAGTTGGCAGAAATCACACTCATTTGGGGATTATGATTTGTGATGGTGTTTGAGCCTTGGAAGACCCTTACGATCAACAGGATAATCTGTGGAGATACTGCAGGCCAAGGCTATATCCTGAGTAAAAACAAACAAATGAGTAAACAAACAAAAAGAGATGATGTGGAAGATATGAAGTGTCGCAGTTGGCTTAATCATGGGGAATATTGGGAGTTGAGTCCAGGAAGTCAGGTGGGAATCCCATTGTGGGAAACCTTAAATGTCAAGGTGAGGAAAGATTTGTCTTGAGTG
The DNA here is from genome assembly GCA_963575035.1 of Avahi laniger. Taxonomy (NCBI): domain Eukaryota; kingdom Metazoa; phylum Chordata; class Mammalia; order Primates; family Indriidae; genus Avahi; species Avahi laniger. The sequence continues at coordinate 1,496 of CAUYSK010099343.1, forward strand.
GCTTCTTCCACTGCCCTTCAGCCTACAAATGTTTCCAGACCACCCCTTTCCAACAACTAGTAATGATTTCTGTCCACCTCACTTGTCTCTTAACTGTCTTTCTCCCTCCCTTCACTCCTCAGTAGTTTTTGTTTTTGTTTTTTTTTAAGAATCCTGTTTTCCACTTCAATTTAATCCACTGCAAGCTGGTACCTATACCCAACATTCTTCTGAAATTACTCCTGCTGAGATCTCTGTACCTCTCCAAGTTCTTGGTTGCAAAGAATCAAACCAGCTGTGTCTAGAGGAAGTAGAAATGGGATTTATGGGAAAGGGTAATGAATGGCTCCCAAGATTGAAGGGAAGCCTGGAAAAATATACTTAGAAAACAGGAAGGGACCAAGAAATACCTGGCATCCCAGGGCCCAGCCACCAGAATAGGCTGCTCAGTCTCCATTGCCATGGAATCCTCCTGCTGAATCTGACTGGTCTGACTGCCCAGCTTCATGCTTCACTCTTTTAAGAGTCAAGGACCTGAGTGCGAGCATCCTTCTGGCTGAGCCCGGGTCAGGGCAGGGGTCTGGCTTCTCACGCAGAAGTCAGGAAGAACTACTCTCCTCTCTTAGGTGTTTAATGAGATGCAGAGTCCCCCAAATAGGAGAGCATTTGAATGAGCACAATCTCTCAACTGCTGAGCCCCACGCCTCTTTCTAGCCTTCATCCGGCTCTGTCTCCGCGTCATTCCTTACCGTCAGCACCAGCCCCCACCTGTCACCTTCTTAAAATTCTCTCTTCCTTCCAGGACACAGCTTTTCCCTGGTTCTTTTTCACTTCTGGCCATTCTTTTTCCTCTATCTGCTTCTTAAATGCTGAGGCTCCAAAACTTTTTCCCTGGGCCACGCTCATTTTATACAATCCTGCGGGTGATTACATTCATTTCCTTGGCTTCAAATGTGACCCTAAATCTTTTGCTCCAGCCTTGACTCCCATGATGGGCCTAAGTTCCATGGCCACCTCGATATCTACATGTCCCAAATAGAACTTTAATCTCCATCCCTGCAGAGCTGCTCCCCTTTCTGACCTCAAGTCACAACTGACCCAGCTAGAAACTCAGTCATCCTCAGTCCCCATGTATGTCAGGCACCAGATTCTATTCATTCTACCTCAAATTATCCTGTTACCTACTGAAGTGTTTAAAAGGTTTCTTGATTCTGCCATTCTGCTTCCCAATTAGCTTAAGTCTTTATGATCTCAGCATGAGGGTAATGGTATGAGGGGTTGAGATGGGGTAGATGCGGGAATGACTAAGAAGATAAAGCATGCAAAGATGGGTTGTGTAGAGAGAGAGGACAGAGGCTAGGATGATCCCAGGTTTCCGGCCCGAGCAGCTGGTAAACTAAAAGAAAACCACAGGACTTTAGAGGAGCATCCAGTTTGGAAGGTAGAGCAAGATAGGTAGTTTTGAACATGTTATATTTGAAATGGGACATCCAGATGGAAATTTCCACCAAGCCATTGATATACTAATGTGAAAATAGGGAGAAAGGAAAGAATTGGATTCCTCAATTTTGAAGTCATCAGAATCAACCATCAGGCCGGGCGCGGTGGCTCATACCTGTAATTCTAGCATTCTGGGAGGCCGAGCTGGGCGGATTGTTTGAGCTCAGGAGTTTCAGACCAGCTTGAGCAAGAGCAAGACCCCATCTCTACTAAAAATAGTAAGAAATTGGCCAAACAACTAAAAATATATAGAAAAAAAATTAGTTAGGCATGGTGGTGCATGCCTGTAATCCCAGCTACCCAGGAGGCCGAGGCAGGAGGATCGCTTGAGCCCAGGAGTTTGAGGTTGCTGTGAGCTAGGCTGACGCCACGGCACTCTAGCCTAGGCAACAGAGCACTCTAGCCCAGGCAAAAAAAAAAAAAAAAGGATCAACCATCAGCTGGTGGATAAAATCATGAAAATGGGTGAGATTAACTACAGGGAGCAAATAGAGAGAGAAGACCCTTGAGCCAGTGTTAGACCATGGAGACATCGCCATTTCAGAGCAGACAGAGAAGGAGGAGCCTACCTGGAGGCTGGGAGGAAAATCTCCAGGAGGTAGAAGCTGAACAGGGAAAGCGGTGACACAGAGGCCAAGGGAGGGACAGTCACAGTCAGACACGGCTACTAACTATTAATAACAGTGGAGGCAAATTCAGCGGGGAGCGCACTGGGCTTTGGAAATACGGAGGTCAGCTGAGCGCTTGCAAGAGCCATTTCATCAGAGGCTGAGGGAGAGCCAGGCAGCAGCCAGGTCAGGAGTGAACAGGAAGTGGTGAGATACGAGTGCAGTCTTTCAGAACGCCTGGCTGCAAAGAGAAAGAGTGACAAGGGAAGTAACTAGGAGGAGAGTAGGATTCAGAGACAGAGACAGAGAGAGGGAGAGACAGAGAGAAGTGGGGTCAGGAGAGGGAGAGAGAGACTGAAGACACATGAGGAGATGGGCTTGACTGAGGGAACGGAGGCCAGAGGAGACGGGCAGCAGGAAATTCAGAGTCCTGTGCGGGAACTTGCCAGCATCTACATTTCAGGGGTCTTCAAGAGCATTTTCTTTTCTTCTTTTTTTCTCTCTTTTTTAAGTTTCATGTTTTTATTATATTCACACAGTTCAAAAATTAAAAAGGTGAAAAATCCCCCTCTGCCCACTTTCCCTTCTCACTCGACCCCCTTCCAGAGTTTCTTTATGGGTATAAAATAAAGTACAAATATAGATTCTTATTTTCACTCCCTCTCTTTCCCACCCCCTGTTTTTTAAATCCAAAAGTACATATTATATCCTCTGTTCAGTATGTTACTTTTTGCCACAACAATATGTCTTGGAGCATCTTCCCGTATCATTGCATGGAGAGCTGCGTACTTAATAGCATCTTCCTCATGTGCCAGGGACATAGTGCCTGAAAAGTTTGTTAACATGTCTTTTCATTCCTCCTGCTTGAACTGCCTGTCAATTAGTACCACAATATTGAAGCATTGCATTTTTAAGTGCAGCAGGTTTGGTGACAATTTGCTGATAATTAATCAGTTCTGGTCTTTCCTATATTCCAAATCACCTATAAGAGTAACAGAAATGTAAACGAACATCAAAGATTATCACTCCTCATGAGAAGACAGGACACTGCCTCATTTTGGTACAAATTCCCAGTTCCGGGGGTAGAATGGGGAAAGTATAAAGAAATCTGTCTTTGGTTAACAGCAGGAAAGCAACAGAACTACAAAGCTGATGGTGGTCAGAGCCCTGAGAACTTGGAGGACTGAGTTGGGACAGCTGGTTCAGGTTTAGGCAACAGGAAAATGTATTAATAACTGTTAGCTAAGAGCAACTACAGATGCAGAAATGGTGATCTTCAGAAGTGGAGGGCTGGCTGGGCACAGTGGCTCATGCCTATAATCCTAGCACTCTGGGAGGCCAAGGTGGGAGGATTGCTTGAGCTCAGGAGTTCGAGACCAGCCTGAGCAAGAGCGAGACCTGTCTCTATCAAAAAGAAAGACAGAAAAAAAAACCAGCCTGGCGTTGTGGCACGCGCGCCTGTAGTCCCAGTTTGTAGTCTCAGTTACCCAGGAGGCTGAGGCAGAAGAATGGCTTATATGCTTATAGCCCAGTCTAACGTGGGCGACAAAGTGAGACTGTCTCAACAACAACAAAACGGAAGTGGAGAGCTGAGTGAAAACCAAAGCAATCAAATGTCTTAAATCTCTCTCACCTCTTAACGACTTGAAGTGATTGCCTTGAAATATAATAAGCAGTAGCATATATATTAATAATATAATAAGCTGCCTTGCTAGAAACGTTTGGATGAGAAAAGGTTTATTTAAATTGGATTTTGTGCTTTGAATATTTAAAATGATTATCAATTTTACCTTTTGTACCAATAATATTGTGTAACTAATCATTCACAATACAGTGGCTTTTTTAAAAACCATCCTGGATCTGAGATTTGATGATGAATTTTTAGATCCACACCAAAAGCACAATCCACAAAAGAAAAAAATTGATAAATTAGACTTCATTAATATTAAAAACATCAGCTCTGCCAAAAATACCGCAAAAGAAAATGAAAACACAAGCCATAGCTTTGGAGAAAACATTTGCAAAGCCACCTATATGATAGAGTATTTATGTTTAAAATATACAAAGAACTCTTAAAATTCAACAATAAGACAAGAAACAACCCACTTTTTAAATGGACAAAATAGCCGAATAGACACATCAGAAAAGGAGACATACAGATGGCCGATAGGCACATGAAAAGATGATCCACATCACGTGTCATTAAGGAACTGCAAATTGAAACAGTGAGATACCACTGCACGCCTGTTAGAATCCAAAGCAGTGACAGCACCAAATCCTGGCCGGGATGTGGGGCAGCGGGAACTCTTGTTCGTTGCTGGTGGGGATGGAAAATACCACAGCCACTTTGGAAGACAGTTTGGCAGCTTCTTACCAGCTGGAAAAATGGATCTACACAAAGGAATAAAGATCACCAAAAACAATAACATGATAAAGGAGCCCCAGGTTGTCCCCTTCCAGATTACCTGCAAGGTCAAATTATTTCTAAAATAATGCTAGGATGTTAATGCCTTTTCACTCTCATTCTCTCACAAGTATACAGTGGAGTGTTCCAACTGTGATATGGCAACAGATTGAATGCAGGGGCAAATATGAGATCCAGCTTTCTTCTGTTAAGCCAGACATTCAACAAATTTGTTAAAAACGTAAAAGAGAAGCACTACATGTACTCACCATCAAATTGGTTTTAACTGATCAACACCTAAGTGCACATATAGTAATATCATTCATCGGGTGTCACGCAGGTGGGAGGGAGGAGGGGATGGGCACATTCACACCTAATGGGTGTGGTGTGCACCGTCTGGGGGATGGGCACGCTTGAAACTCTGACTGGGGTGGGGGGGGGGCAAGGGCAATCAATATACGTAACCTGAACACTTGTACCCCTGTAATACGTTGAAATAAAAAAATTAAAAAAAAAAAGACGACAGGAAAAAAACGTAAAAGAGGCCAGGCACAGTGGCTCACGCCTGTAATCCTAACACTTTGGGGGGTTGAGGCAGGAGGATCACTTGAGCTCTGGAGTTCTAGACCAGCCTGAGCAAAAGCGAAACTCCATCTCTACAAAAATAGAAAGCATAAAATTAGCCAGGCATAGTGGCACACACCTGTGGTCCCAGCTACTTGAAGGCTGAGCCCAGGAGTTTGAGGTTGCAGTGAGCTATGATGGCACCACTGCACTCTAATCAGGGTGACAGAGCAAGACCCTGTCTCAAAATAAAAAAAAAAAAAGTAAAAGAGTGCCACTCATCTCAAAGATTTTTTTTAAAAAGTTATTTTTCACAAAAACATGTTATTTATATTAACATCTAATCTCTTTTATTGTCTTTAAATTAATATTTTAAACGTTTCTGTTTTAATTTGTAAGGCAATAGATAATAATAGAAATAATCCACACAGAGACAGAGCTCTTTGGCATTGTCAATAATTTTTAATAGTAGTTAAGGGTTCCTGAGACCAAAAAGTGTGAGAGTTGCTGTCCTAGAGCAGCTGAACATTGAAAGTTCCTTGACAAACCTGACTGCCAATAACAAAGAATCGATGACACATAGAACCGTCTCATAAAAATAAAGGATGAAGGAAGGGCTTTAGAAATGGAGGCAGAAGACTAGAATCAGAAAATCCAAGCCGGAGACTAGCACAAGAAGGAGGGGCTAAAGGAGATTGTCTCTGGGGTGTAAATCATTTACCTGCTCGCGGTGGACTAGTTGTGCTGGCAAATATAATTGCTTGGCAACCTCAGCAACTAGTTGTTTGAGACACAGATATGAGTGCAGATTAGGGCTGCGTTTAATAATAATACCACATAAATTGCATGTGGCACTTAGGGACACTGTCCAAATCCTTTTGGAGTCATTATTCACAGTTATCTTTCTGTCATCATGTATCCCTTTACTTACAAAGAAATTGCAAACTAACAGAAAAAAGAGTAGGCCTTTGGATTCAGGTAGTCCTGGATTCGAAATCCTGTCTACTCCTGCCTTCATCTAGAGTTGCCGTGTGAGATCTTAACCATTTCAAACCTGCCCCGCTGGAGGTGCCTGGAAGCACCAGTGTCCTTGCCAAACAGCTCCTGTGCTGTGACTTGGGCTCTGGCTCTGGCAGTGAGTCTTCCCTTGTGACTTCTCACAGTTTGAGCTGATTCGCCAGCTTTTCCAGTCAAGTCTTGGGGCCACTCAAACTTTTGTAACAAATTCCTTTTCTTTTTTCAGCAATGAATGAGGTTTCCAATTTCTCCATGTCCTCGCCAAAACTTGATCCATTTTTCATTATAATCATGTGCTGCGTAATGACATTTCAGTCAACATATATGATGGTGGTCCCATAAGATTATAGTGGAGCTGAAAAATTCCTGTCACCTAACGACATGCTAGATATCATAACATCATCGTGCAAGGCATTAGTCACCTGTTTGTGGTGATGCTGGTGTACACAACCCTACTGTGCTGCCAGTCGTAGGAAAGTATAGCACATATAATTATGTGCAGTACATAATGCTTGATAATAAATGACTATGTTGCTGGTTTATATGTTTACCCTATTATACTTTTATGATTATTTTATAATATACTCCTTTTATTTATAAAAATAAAGTTAACTGTAAAACAGCCTCTTTTACAATATACTCCTTCTAGTTATTTTCTTAAAAAGTTAACTGTAGAACAGCCTCTGGCAGGTCCTTCACGAGATAATCCAGAAGAAGACATTATTGTCACAGGAGATGACAGCTCCATGCATGTTATCGGCCCTGAAGACCTTCCAGGGGGACAAGATGTGGAGGAGGAAGACAGTGGTATCACTGATCCTGACCTGTGTAGGCCTACACTAATGTGTGTGTTTGTGTCTTAGTTTCCAAGAAAAAATTTTAAAAATAAAAAGAAATTTTTAAATAGAAAAAAGCTTATTAGAATAAGGATATAAAGAAAAAATATTTTTGTTCCGCTATGCAATGTGTTTGTGTTTTAAGCTAAGTGTTATTATCAGACTCAAAAGTTTTTAAAAATTAAAAAGGTTATAAAATAAAAAAGTTACAATAAGCCAAGGTTAATTTATTGAACAAAGAAAAATCATTTTTTATAAATTTAGTGTAGCGTAAGTGTATAGTGTTTATAAAGTCCACAGTAGAGCATGGTAATGTCCTTGGCCTTCACATTCACTCACTGACTCGCCCAGAGCAACTTCAGTCCTGCAAGCTCCTCTCATGCTAAGTGCCCCAGGCGTGCCATTTTTTATCCTTTATACCATATTTTTACTGTATTTGTTCTAAGTTTAGATATGTTTAGATACACAAATACTTACCATTGTGTTAAAATTGCCTGCAGTATTCAGTATGGTAACATGCTGTACAGGTTTGTAGCCTAGGAGCAATAGACCATACCATACCATACAGCCTAGGTATGTAGAAGGCTATATCATCCAGGTTTTTGTAAGTACACTCATGATAAAATCACCTAACGATGCATTTCTCAAAACGTATCCCCATTGTTAAGTGAGGCATGACTGTGTAGCCATCCTTACCAGGATTGATTTTCACTGGTTGCAGCTAAGATGATTCCGGATAATCTCAAAATGAATCGAATTATAAACACTTCATGGAAAGCCCTCATATATAATACCTCAACTTGCAAGTTTAGGGCTACCTTTGATTTACATAAAGACAGACCAGCAAGAAGTTAGTATTGTATAACCCCAAGAAGTCAAGTAGCATTTACCATGAGCAATTTCCACATTGTTGGAATGGATAGCTTCTGAAAATATCTGGGCCCCACTTCTAAGTGCCAACAGTTGCAAATCTTTGCCTGAAGGCTAGCTCTGGTTACTGAAGTCCACACACAAATCAGGCCACAAGCTCCAGGGAATTAATATATCCCAAGAGCAGCCTTTAAGCCAATGACTGTTGTAAGATAATACATAAATACTCTAGCTCCCTCCCCTCTAGATGCAATAAATTTTAAAAATATTTTACCCCTCATTTTCTTATTGGGACATAATTCACATACCATAAAATTCATACTTTTAAAGTGTATAATTCAGTGGTTTTTAGTATATTCACTACAATAGTTGTGTAACCATCACCACTATATAATTCTAGAACATTTCATCACTCCAAAATAAACCTGTACCCATTAGCAGTCATTCCCCATTCTACCCTCCCACCAGCCCCTAGCAACCCCTAATCTACTTTCTGTTCCTATGAATTTGCCTGTTCTGGAAATTTCATATAAATGAAGTCATACAATATGTGGCCTTTTGTGACTGGCTTCTTTCATTTAACAAAATGTTTTCAAGATTCATTCATGTCGTATCATATATAAATAATTCATTTCTTTTTATTGCTGAACAAGATTTCATTGTATGGATATACCGTATTTTGTTTAACCATCATCAATTGATGGACACTTGGATTGTCTCCACTTTGGGCTATTATGAATGCTGCTATGAACATTCATGTACAAGTTTTTGTGTGAACATATTTTTTTCAATTCTCTTGGATTTGTAATAACTAGGAGTGAAATTGTTGGGTCATAGGGTAATTCTATGTTTAACTTTTTGAGAACCATTTTTCATTCCTATCAGCAATGAATGAGAGTTCCAATTCCTCCCCATTTTCACTAACACTTGTTCTCATCTTCTAATTCTGGTCATCCTAGTGGGTGTGAAGTGAAAGTTCACGGTGGTTTTGATTTGCATTTCCCTAAAATGATGAGTGATGTCAAGCATCTTTTCTTTGACTTACTAGCCATTTGCATATCTTCTTTGGAGAAATATCTATTGAAATCTTCGCCCATGTTCAAATTTGGTTATTGGTCTTTTCCTGTTGAGTAATACATTTGAGAGGTATGTTCTACACTGTCAGAGTTCTCCAGTGGGATTAAGATCCACTTGCTCACACTGGTAAATTGCTTGAAAACACGTTCTTTATTGGTGCTTTACCATTTGTATTAATTTGTTAAGACTGAAGTAACAAGGTACCATAGACTAGGTGGCTTAATCTGAAGAAATTTGTTGTCTTACAGTTCTGGAAGCTGAAAGTCTGATATCAAGATATTAGCAGGGTTAGTTCCTTCTGAGGGGTGTGAGGGAAGGATCTGTTCCATGCCTCTCATCTAACTTCTGGTGGTTTTCTGGCAATCTGTGGCATTCCTTGGCTTGTAGGAATAGCACCACAATCTCTGCCCTCTTCTTCACGTGCTCTTCTCCTGTGACACTAGCCATATTGGATGAGGCCCACCCTACTCCAGGATGACCTCATCCTAACTTAACTAATTACATCTTGGCCAGGTGCAGTGGCTCATTCCTATAGTCCCAGCACTTTGAGAGGCTGAAGCAAGAGGATCCTTTAGGACAGGAGTTCGAGACCAGCCTGGGCAGCATAGTGAGACCCTGTCTCCACAAAAAAAAGTACTTCGGGTTAGGACTTCAACGTATCAATTTTGGGAGGATACATTCCTTGTCTCACTTATCCCCTACCCAATTGATGTTTCCTGAGATCACCACCCAATAAACTACATGCACTCAAATCCTTATTCAGGGCCTGCTTCTAGGGGAGCCAAAGTCAAAACAGACAGAAACAATCAGGGCCATGTTAGGTATAAAGGCCATCATCACCACCATGTCCTCTGATTGCCGTCTTCTGACAGGGTGGGAACTTTCAGCGACACTCACCCTTCTTTAAAAGACCAGGGTTTTGGACTGGAAATATTAATTCATTGGTTACTTTTCCTAAGAACCTGATATAACTTGGTAATTCTAGGGCTGGGGGTCTCTTCAGTCAAGCTTTTGCTGTTTGTGTGGTAACATTTTCAACTCATAAAAAGAATTACAAATGAAGTAGGTAGATAAGGAAGAAAGATTTTTGCCAAAATTCTGTAGACTGGGTATGGATGCTATCTAAAATTCTGGATAAAAATTGGCCACTTCAGGCCGGGCACAGTGGCATACGCCTGTAATCCTAGCTCTCTGGGAGGCCGAGGCGGGCGGATTGTTTGAGCTCAGGAGTTCGAGACCAGCCTGAGCAAGAGCGAGACCCCGTCTCTACCAAAAATACAAAGAAATTAATCGGACAACTAAAAATATATAG
>CAUYSK010099344.1:0-26800 GCA_963575035.1 Avahi laniger
GGCATGGTGGCTCATGCCTGTAGTCCCAGCTACTTGGGAGGCTGAGACAGTAGGATTGCCTGAGCCCAGGAGTTTGAGGTTGCTGTGAGCTAGGCTGACGCCACGGCACTCACCCCAGGCAAGAGAGTGAGACTCTGTCTCAAAAAAATAAATAAATAAATAAATAAATAAATAAAGGGTAGTTTATGAAAAATGACTAATGAAAAAACTCACAAAAAATTATAATAAGGACAGGTGTGGCAGCTCACTCCTGTAATCTTAGCGCTTTGGGAGGCTGAGGTGGGAGGATTACCTGAGGCCAGGAGTTCTAGACCAGACTGAGCAACACAGCGAGACCCCATCTCTACAAAAAATATAAAAAACTAGCTAGGCGTGGTGGCACATGCTTATACTCCCAGATACACAGGAGGCTGAGGCAGGGGGGTCACTTGAGCCCAAGAGTTGGAGGTTGCAGTGAGCTATGACGATGCCACTGCATTCCAGCCTGGGTGACAGAGCAAAAAGTTGTCTTAAAAAAAAATTATAATAGGATGTATTTGGTAAGGAATATGAATGGTGAAAAAATATATTTCTAAGAAAAGAACATATGTTATTTCTAGCTGACAACTGTGGAGGGGAAATCCATGCCACTGGCCCATGCTGGTCTCAGGCTCGGCAGGATGTGCTCACAGTCAGGAGTTGACTATGGGGAGCCTGGACAAGGTGGGGAGCACAGGGACCCGAACAGCAGGGAGCAGTGATCTCTGTGCGGCCAGAGACAGTGGCTTCACCATGGGGCAGAGATAGCTGATCTGGCAACAACCCCTGCTTTAGTATTTCTTTCCTTGCAATAACGTATCATTTCCATTTTCCTCCTCTAGGAGAGTAATAAACAGAACCACCCAGGCAGGAGGAAGGGGGTCACATGCCTGTAGCCGCTTGTGTGCAGCAGATATTCAACAGCTATTCTTGACTAAATAAGAAATGCATTCCACAGCATAGGTGCTGTCAGGTTTCAATGACTTCACGGCAGGGGTCTCAGTCCAAACGTTGCATATGTTGGTAAAGAAGAAAAGTCCTCAGTGCCTAGGGAAGATTGATATGTTAAAACCAAAAGCCTGTTGCCACCTAGCTATGGATTGAATGTTTGCATTCTCCCCAAATTTATGTTGAAACCCTAATCCCCGGTGTGATGACGTTGGGAGGTGATGAGGAGCCCTCATGATGAGCTTAGTGAGACACGAGAGAGATGATCTCTGCCATGTGAGGACACGACGAGAAGGTGGCTGTCTGCAAACCAGAAAAAGAGCCCTCCCCGGAATCAAATTAGTCAGCACCTTGACCTTGGACTTCCCAGCCTCCAGAACTGTGAGACATAAATGTCTGTTGTCTAAACCACCCAGTCAATAGTTACTTGTTGTAGCAGCTGAAGCTGACTAAGGCACACCTCATCAGATTCCATTCTGCCCCTTATTAGCATGCCCAGGTTACTCTTTCGAGGCTCAGTTTTCTCATTATTAAAATGAGATCGGTTAATGCTACTTAACTTTTACAACGATAATTATTACCCATTCTTTCTCTCATAGACATGATATTTTCTGTAGTGTTTTGGTATAAATAAAATGCTTTTAAACCTATCATTTGACTCTGGCTTATGAGGATTTTAGGGACAGATAAAGAACTTGAACCCAATCCGAGAGCCCAAGGCACCAGGCAGACCTCTGCTTGCTCCTGAATTCTCAAGACTATTCCTACCTCAGTTCCTGGAGCCCTGGCCGATCCTGGCGTCTCACCTACCAACTGTGTTCCTTGCCGGAGCTCTGGGAGCCTCACTTCCTTACCTGTCTTGCCTGGGACTAGTACTTGACCTCATGCTCCCGCCATCTAGTTCTGAGGCCTTGCTCCCAACCTCTCTGGAGAATGTCTGGAGTGAGCAGTAAAGGGCTGTTCTTAGAACTTGGTTTCTACACACACACACACACTCACGCACACACACACACACACACACACGCACGCACGCACGGCAATAAAACTGCACGTGGGGACGCATAATACAGTACTCACTGACAGTCTTTGAGCGAGATAATTTTCGAGCTGACTTTGACGCGTGATGGAGAGGGAAAAATAAGTACCGTGGCGACCCAAGAGTCAGGACGGAGGGCACAGCTACGGGAGCTGCAGCTTGCAGTGCTGGCCCGCGTGTCCGCATGCGTAGGCTCACGTGGGCCTGTAAGGGACTCTTACTTTTGTTTTACAAAGGAGGAAAGTGGGACCCAGAGAGGCGACCCGGCTTGTTCGCAGAGTGACTCGGAGAGCAGACCCCAGGAGCCAGGCCCAGGCCCTTCCCGCCCGGCCCCGCCGCGCGCCTGGAAGCGGAACCGGACCAGAAGAGCTGGTGTCTGAGGAATGAAGCCACAGGTCTGGGCAGAAAGAAAGAACCAAGCACAGAGGAGAAAGAAATTAGATTTAAAAAGGGAAAGAAGTCCTGCCGGGTCAACCTGCCAACACCGAAACACACATAGCCCCCTTGTCTCGGTCCGCGTCCGCTGCCTGCCCCGACGCCGGAGGCCGCGGGGGCCGCCTCCTCCTGGAAGCCGGCACAAAGGCCGACTGCTCCCCGTGGGCTGTGGCGCCGGCTCCGCACCCCGCTGCCCTCTTTCCCCGGCCCCGCCCGAGCCTCCCGCGGCCCCAGCGCTGCGTGGCAAGTTCCAGGTGGAGCCCTGGGAAAAGAACCCCCTCATCGACCATCTTCCCGGGGAAGGGGGGGTTTAAGCACCGGACTCGAGCGAGGCCCTTCCCCGGCCCTTCCCTGCGCTGCCGGCCACCGCGGGGTCCCGCTGCACAAGGCCGCCCTTCCGGCGCCACTTCCCAGGCTCACGGCCCTGTTCCCGCATGCTGTGGGCTCCCTGCCTGTGAAGAGCAAGTGCCATCCCCAAAGGCCAAACTTCTCCAAGAGGAGGGTTCATTCGCTTGGGGGGAACACTGAGAAAATGTTTAAATCTGATTCTTTCCTTTTTCAAGTTGGAAAACAATGTTAAAAAACCCACAGTTCAGCTCTGCAGAAGTGACATGTGAAGCCAATGACACGCTTGCTTAGACAAAGTCCCTTTTCAGGTTCATTTATAGTTTGGGAATTCCGCTCAGATCAGATGTAGGTGTTCATAGGTGTTGTTTACACTCTGTGGGAATTTGTTCACTCTGCCTCTTTTATTCTAACTAGCTGAGTTCTCTGCAGTGAAGGAATGAGATTTATTTTTACACTAATAGCACTACACCACATCTTCAATTAGAATATATATATACAAAGAAAAAACACACCATTCCAAACATCAAACTTTCGATTTTCAGTTTTCTTTGTTCTCATTCCCATATAATTCTTCCACAGTATTATGTTGTGTTGTTTTGTTTTCCCAATTAACTTTACATGTAAGAATTTTCCTTTGTGCTATCCACTCAATTCTGAATTTTAAATCTGTGTAACTTTCCATCCCTCAACTAGCTACATAAAAATATACTTCATATGTTTCTTATTGTCGGGTATTTAATCTGGGGACTATGGATTTTAATGACTAGAGCCAAGGACACTGCTTCCCAAGGTCAGCTCTGACTGGGACACAGGAACCGAGAAGAAGGTAGGGAAAAGGCTGAAAGAAGAGGGCGAACTTGTCCTGTCTTTGCAGTTAGCCACCTGTATTCCTCATGTTTACACCAGATTTTCTCAGCCTGGGCTTCATGGTCAGACTTGGGGGGGTCTATGAACAACACCCTAAAATTACACACAAAATGTACATATGTGAATATGTGCAATTTTGTGCACATAGATGTATAACTTTCATCAGAATACCCAAGAGTTGCATGATTTAAAAAAGATGTTAAGAACTACTGGTTTTGAGAGAAAAATTTCAGAGGGCCAATCCCCTCTAGTCACTAAGCTCCTGCCATCCCAGAAGATACACCGCAGAGAGAGCTTTTGGGAGTCACACACTGGTATGCGCCCTGGGGGCCCCTTCCTGGGAAAGAGGAAAGCACAGACACCTTCGGCGAACAAGTGAGATCTGGTGTGATGCGGTGTGTCTGGCGTGCAGGCTGCAGGTGTGGTGTGGGATAGAGAGGGAAAGCAGGGGGCTGGTGGTTTAACATGTAGCATTTAAAATCAAAACCCCAAGGAACAAAACTGCTGCCTTCCTTGGTTCGCTCTGTGCTTGGTCACCTTCTGGGTGACCCATGTGGCTGGACACAAGATGACTCTTTCCCCCTGTTTTCCTGGTTTCATCAGAGCTCTGTGGGCCTTGGGTGGGTCTGCCCATGTGCCCCACGCACGATTCAGCTCTGTCCCCCTTTCAGGGCTGAAAGGGTGTGTGGCTGCCTCCCTTTCTTCCTGGGGCTGGCCTGAAACTGGGTTTCTTCCTTTCTTGCTGACCCAGATCTTAGCAATTACTCATCTAAAAGAGCATGGTATGAAAATGCCAGATTAAAGTGGTGAAATTTGAACCACTCAGGGTCTGAGTGTGGTCAAACACCCCAGAGTTCATGAATTAGGCAATGAATCCTCCAAGGTTAGGCCGTCTTAACCATTTTGACATCTTCCAAGCACATGCCACAGAGGGCCCAGCAACAAACACAATGACTCAAATGATTAAGCACCTGAATCCCATTAGTTATTTTCTTCATTCCTAAAATTTCACTGATTTCTAGAATAATTATAAGAGCTAAAGTAAAAATCTTAAACAAATTTGGCTAGAGTACAGTGGCATCATCAGAGTAGCTCACAGCAACCTCAAACTCCTGGGCTCAAGCGATCCTCCTGCTTCAGCCTCCTGAGTGGCTGGGACTACAGGCGTGAGCCACCGCACCTGGCCTTTAAGCAATTTTGATGGGTACAATTAACATGCCATAAAATTCAACGATGTTTCATAAATTTACAGAGTTGTACAGCCATCACCGCAATCCAGTATTAGAACATTTCTATCATCTCCACCTCCAAAAATGCCTCATACAAGCACATTTTTAAAAGAAAGAGAGCTACCTTGCATTTATCACCATAGCACAGCTGTTGTTCTTTTAAAATCTTCTTTTGTGATCTTTGTCCACGGGCAACGTTTTCGTTGTTGTTGCTGTTGTTTGCAGTTATATCCTCCTCGTGCATTTTAGAAGAGACATCTGCTTACATCCCATGCACAGAGATTTGTAAAAGGAGAAATCACGTCAGACAACTGCTCACCAAAGCTGGCTGAGAATGCTTTTGTCGGCAGAGAGCTTCCCCTTTAATCGTTGCCCTGCCCTGCCATGCCCTGATCTGCCAGCAGGCGGCTCTAGAAGTCACCGGGCGGATGGGGAGAGATCCGCGACGAAGGCCCTCGGGCTAGAGAAAGAAACTCGCTGCGGAGCCAGGAGCAGGTGCCATGGGCCGGCTGGGGGCAGAGCGGAGACAAGCCAGTGGGAGACTGGAGCCCGAGACACTGGGGAATTTAAATGTCACCTAAGGCAGCAGGGGCCAGGGACGGTTTCCAGCATGTTCTGGAGAAAAGCACAAATTAGCACATAGAAAGTATTCACTCCTATAACCCCTATAGCCAAATGGCCCATCTTCCTGAAAAATTACTATTTTTCCAGGTGTGGACCAAAGCGAGCCTGAGAAGCTGGTTAATTGTACCGTCTTTCCATCCACTGCCTCTGCCAGCCTCCTTTCTATCCACTCCTACCGCGTCATCTTCCGGCCTGCGGCCTCTCCTCCATGGGCTTCTAGGACCTTGATCTCAGCATCTGTTCAACCCCTTCTCCTGAAGTTCAAGTGTCAACCTCAGCCATTGGAGACTCGCCTTCACAGGCTCCGGGAAATCTAGGTGTCACTTTAATGGTTATTTACACAACATTTTCTTTAAATGAGTCTTTTTTACTTAGATACTTATTTTTAATTTCTTATCTTTATATTGAAGTATAATTTGTATACAATAAAATGTGCCCGTTTTAATTATGCTGCTTGATGAGTTTTGGCAAATGTAAATACATGAAACCACAAAAAACATTTCTATCACCACAAAAAAGATCCTTCATGGCCTGTTGGAGTCAGCCCCCATCCTCACTCCCCATCCCAGGCAACCACAGATCTACTTTCCATCAGTATTATCCTAGATTAGTTTTCCCTTTTCTGGGATTTCATATAAATGTAATCATATACTGTGCACATTGTATCTGGCTCCTTTTGTTCATTATTATTCTCGGGATTCATTCATCTTGTTTATCTATCAGTAGTTTGTTCCTTTTATTCCTGAGCAATATTCCATAAACTCATTTATTTTTGAAGAAAACTTTACATCTCTACTAAAATTAGCAAATCAATGTCAATTGCCATAAATAAAAGGGACTGTAAATATGGATCCTATGAAAACAAAGTGATGTTGTTAATTCGGAGGGAGATTCTGTTGTGGCACGAGGCAGCCTCCCTTTGCTTAAACAGCAGCTTAGCAAAGGGGAGGTGTTAAAGACATGTCATCATCAAACGAAGACTTTTCTTCTGTGATACAATCAGGCTTGAAGGGACGCTGGACAGGAATTACCTTTCTCGTTATGTGAGTCCGTTATTTCATGCCGAGTCCACATCCAGTGCTGCCTGAAATTCCTCACACCCACGAGCTACCCATATCCCACGCCTTCTACACTCTTCCTACTGGTGAGGAATGTGTTAAGCTGCAGGTAACAGGAAACTCAATGGCAGTGGTTTAAACCCATACACATTTAGTGTCCTCAAGTCACAGGAAGTATAGAGATGGGCAGTGTCCACGACTGGAGCAATGCCCCACTTGTCACCAGTGCGCCAAGATCTCTATCTCTTAGGCCATCCTTAGCGAAGGCTCCTGTTGTCGTGGGCTCAGGATGGCTTTTCCAGTCCCAGGCCCCAGGCCCCATCTCGGCTGGAGGAAGGAAAGCAGGTGTGTCTTCTTTTTTTCCTCTTTGCCCCTTTTTTATTATTTCACTCTAATTTTAGTGGGGTTTGAGAAAGAATTCAGACAACTGCATGTTTTCAGCCTGCCGTGTTAAACAGAAGTTGATTATTTACATTGTAATAAGAGATGTCTGAGAGCAGAACAGCCTTCTTCCAAATGAATGAATGAAAGAAGCTGACAAATGTGGAGACTGGCCGCCCCTCCAGGAAATCCCAGCTGGTCTGCTCCGGCAAGTGGTCCAGATCGCTGCCTAGGAGGCCAGAAAGTTGAGGGTAGGGACGATGGCTTCTCTTTGGTCTTCACTCTCTCACCAGGAGGCTCAGCCCTTCACTTCTCTAAGCCCAGAACTATTATAATTCTTATTCTGATTACTTAAAAAAACTTCATGAGACACTCCAAGCTCGATGCATACGAAGGCGACGAACGTTATGCCTTCACAAGTGGCATTTCCTAAGCATTCAAGTTAATCATAATCTTGAACGCACATTCTCTTCTGTCAGTTGAAACCTTCAATTTACTTTAACGCTTGGTATTTTAAAATATGAATGCCTTAAAACATGAAAATTAAGATTTGACAGGTGAAGATAATAATGAAGGCTTACTGATCACGTTCTAATTCCTTTCATTTCTTTTTTTTTCCTGGTTAATGTGAGATTGCTTACCTGGAATTTGGTGAGGGTGCTTATATCTAATCATTGAGTGGAATTTGGCCTCCAACAATAAAACTATTGGTCAAAAACTATTTTCAGCATTTTTTTTTAGCAACTTCCATATATCAGCAGCAGACTGCCTGGAAGGTGAAGGATATGGCCATATTGAGCTTGGCATGACAGGAGACATACAGTCACTATTAGAGATTATTAGGAAAAGAGGGAAAAGTCCAGAAAACGAGCATGAACACTGAGTGTGTTCTTGGGGGAGTTCTCTGGCCAGAGCGCCGAGTCGGAAGTGGGTGGGAAGCGTGTTGCTGCCATCTACTGCTGCTCTGCGTCGGGGAAGCACTCTGCAGATCATAAGCAGGGAGACAATAAAAATATCAGAGCTTGTTTTGTTGACATCAAATGTTTAATATTTCTATTGCTGAACATTTGGCACAAGTGTTTCCATTGTTTTTTTCTGTAACTCATGCGTGTCTTCAGGTGTCTGTGAAGGGCAAGAGGCTTCCATTTGATAGTCCGTTTCTATTTCCCAGCATGCAACTACATTCATTTTGAATATCAGTTTGTGTTAAGCTATTTAAAATCCAAGGAAAATAATCAGGAAATATATTGCTTTTCACAGCATTATGTTGTAGGGTTCATATTACAGCAAAACTTTCTGAAAATTATTAAAATAACTCATCCTAACTTATTTAGAGTAGCTGTTTCAGAGATTTATATAATGAAAGTGAAAGGAGTGATCTTGGCTGGTCCGATGGTAGTGGGTTATCAGAACTTATTAACATTAGTGTCACTAAAGTTGGTATTCAACCCCCCACTGCTAAATTTGACTGGCTTTTTACCCTTTGATTTTGTAATCATTTAGAAAGCTAACATTACAAAATATTCACTTTTGGGGGGAAAAACATTCTTACATGAATGTACTTTTGACAACTAAGAACATCCTCATTTTTGTAATTTTAATAACTGTGTAATTTATTTATTTATTCACTCATTCATTTTAGAGACAGGGTCTTGCTCTGTCAACCAGGCTGGAGCGCAGTGGCACGATCATACCTCATTGTAACCTCGAACTCCTGGGTTCAAATGATCGGTCTCCTTTGGCCTCCCAAAGCGTTGGGATTACAGGTGTGAGCCATGGTGCCCTGCCCATATATTATTATATATATTTTTTTAATACCAGAAATCATATTCTGCAGATTTGATCTTTTCATTTGTACTTAACCTAAATGCTAGGCAGTTTCCTAGGGTTTGGGGGATCGGAGAACACCTCCCTTCATTAGCCCCCTGCAGTGTCTCTGCCGTGTAGCCAGTGTAGCATCCATGTCAGGTGCCGAGTCTCACGGTGGGAGAAAGAAAGAAGAGCTGTCCACGGTGGCTGCAAGGGTAGCTTTTGCTTATCTGCTTAGAAGGGAGGGGCAGTTTTCGGGAGACCAAGTACAATCTTGCATGATCGTCTCTTCTGCGGATAAGCTCTCTTTGAGGTCGTGGTTATTATCTCTTGTTCTCAGCTGCAAACACTTGTTAATTATCTATCTCTGGAAGCATCTTTCAGCATCTTTGTTTAGAGGAGTTTAGGGATGAGAGTTATGGTGCAGGGTAAAAAGGGGAGACCACTCAGGTCTTTCTTCGACCCTGTTCTATTATATTTGCTTTCATTTAAAATAGTAATGATATTTTAAAAATAATAAAATCAGCACAATTCGTTTTTCCTAGAGAATGAGACTGGACTTTAGAGCAAAGCAAAGAAATAACAAGGGTGACATCACTCCCAAAAGCTCCTGATTAGCTAGGAAAATATTTTTTTTCTTTCTTTTTCTTTTCTGTCTCTTTCTCTCTTTTTCTTTTTCTTTTTTCCTGTAGTGGGGAAGAAGGGCAATGGTTGGTGGCTGAGCCACTGAAATAGAAATAGTTTGAGTCTCCGGAAATGCCACATTGGAGGATGTCTAAAATCGCATGACAATTTCAAATGATAGACATAGTTACAGGAAATGAAGAATTAAAGCAAACATCTGGATAATCTAGGCAGCCTTCCTCTACTCCCCAGGCACCTTTGCCTCTTATATCTGAAGAATGTTTTCTCGGTTACCTGGACTGTGGCCACCACTGCCATGCGTGACTGCAGGATGAATGTTCCAGAACAGCTCGAGCAGGTGTTTGTGCTGAGAGTGTCACACAGGCAGTGTCATCACAGCAGCCTGGGCTGTGTCTCCTCTGCACGGTCCCTTAGGACTAATGATTGTGTTGATCTGGATAGCAAATGTCTTCTCTCCAGGGGCCAGAATGGAAATCAATCCTTTGGAGAGACTCCATGGCCTCACCCCATCTCTGATCACTCCAGCCACTGCCTTCAGCAAAATCACCCCACCCTCCCAGAAGACAGAGTCCCTTGTGCCTCATTCTCTATCTACTTTTCTGACCCTCCAACTAGACAGTGAATGTTTCCCAAATTCTCTTCACCCATGCATTCTCCATGCCTAGCACCCAAACTCCCACTTCACAGGTGCTCAATAAGTGCTTTTGGAATGAATGAACAATTGAGTGAATAAACATTTAATGAAGTTCATTGATTGTAATACACAAATTTTTCAAGGGCTTGGCTCAGAGGCCAGTTAATTCCTAATCAATGGGCTAAGCCAAGGGGCCCTTCTGGGAGCTGGGGTGGGTGGCAGAGGTGTCAATGAATAATGAGGTTAATGGGATGGCGAGGAAAGACGGAAGGAAACACGACGTTGCTGAAGACAGATCTCCAAGACACGTTAGGACTTGCGCTCTGCCCTGGCTCGTGGCTATGGGGACCAGATGTATGTGGATGAGCCGCTTCGGATCCTGCTCTGGTTGAAGCAGCTCGAAAGTCACCCTCACAAGTCCTTCCCTATTTCTGGAAGCGAAAGGCAGGCCCTGGCACTGTTTCCTCTCAGCCCAGAGCCTCAGTCAGGGGCCAGTGTGAGAAAACGAGGAGGTCCCTGTTCTCACTGCAAGCTGTGCCTTCCAAGGAAGGGTTAACGTAACAGCCTTGTCCCCCAGCTCTCAAACGCATACAATACTTGCTGCACTTTGTCTCCAGAATAAAAGCCACTCAAAAGTAGACAGTGCATATGTGTGTGTTTTAATTTTCTGCTCTGCTGTTCCATGGAGGCTCTCCAATAAACTTCTCAATTAAGCTTTCATCAGCTTTGCTTCAGAATTGGGTTTTTTTTCCCCTTTCCTTCTTTGCCTCCTTCTCTACAGAATGCAATTATCAACTTCCTGATGCACCAAAGGGTTAACAACAGTGGGAAAGGGCTAAATGTGCCACAGAAAGCTGAATTCTTGGGCCCTGGGCAGTGTCCCCTCGTGCTGGCGGTGAGGAAAGGCTGGGTGCGTGGGGCCCTGAGCGCGGCTGCCTTGGGCACACGCTTCTCCCCCTCGCTGTCCTCAGGGGCCAGGCCCACCTCCAGCAGCCGGGTGCAGCCCAGTCAAGCTCACCACTGTTTCCTGTAAAACAGATGCTCAAACGGTAGCTTTAAGAACATTTGATTGTCCAGGAAAATGCCGACCCCAAAAGGGGAGGGATTCTGTGTAAAAAAAAAGGCACAGGAGGCTCCGTCACAGTCCATCAAACGAGAGGCCGGGGAGCAGGCGGGGAGGTCCGCCTGCTGGGGGGCAGGGAAGCAGGGTCCGCCTTTCCCAGTGCGGGGATCCGCGGGCATCCGTAGATCCAGCCAATCTTGGATGGAAAATATTCCAAGCCAAAAAAAATGGAGAGTTGCATCTGTGCTGAGCATGTACAGACTTTCTTCCTTGTCATTGTCCCCTAAACAATCCGATATGATAACTAAATAGCATTTCCATCGTATTAGGCATTACATGTAATCTAGAGATGATTTAATGTATAAGGGGGGTGTGCATAGGTTATACGCAAATGCGGGGCCATTTTACATCAGGGACTTTGAGCATCGGGGGATTTGGGTATCTGCGGGGGAGGTGGGATCTTGGAACCCACCCCCTGAGATACCGAGAGACGACCGTGGGTACCACATTTTGTTTATCCATTCGTGTCCCTCCATGGACACGTGGTTGCACCTGCCTTGTGGCTACTGCGAACCCTACCACTGCGAACGTGCGTGTGCACATGTCTGTTCCAGCCCCTGCTTTCAATTCTTTTGGGAATACACCTAGAAGCGGGATTGCTGGATCAAACGGTAGTTCTATTTTTACTTTTTCCAGGACCCGCCAGACTGTCTCCGCTGCGGCCGCACCGTTGCCGGTTCCCACCAACAGCGCACGCGGGCTCCAGTTTCTCCACTCGGATTGGATCCGTTGTTTTTGGTCATTTTTCCTGCTTCCCTCTTGGCCACAGCCCACCTCTGACGGCCACTTTCAGTCCTCTCCCTGCTTTTGCACAAGTCAGACAAGACCGGGCTGCAGGCGTTCCTAAAATACTTCAAAACAAGTGCAATTGCAGCAATCAATGGTACTAACGGAAGATGAGGGGAATGACCGCCAGACCGCCAACGCCACCTGCGGGAGGTGGGCAGGTGACAGGCCGGGGCTCTGACATGGACAGTCCGTGGGAGCAGACGTGGGAGACGAGCTCCGGGCTGGCCAGATCGTGCTGACACCTGCATCTGTCCAAGGCGCTGGGTGAGTCCGAGAAGGTGATGGTTCCGGGGGAGGCCGCGCAAGGGAAGCGCACAAAGCCCCGCGTGCACCGGTGCCCGCATCAGGAGGGTCGGGCTAAGGCTCGAAGTGCCAAAGGCAGAGGCACGCAGGGGGCATTTCTGAAGAAGTCGGGATGCAAGATTTTTTTTAGGGATCAATACCTGTGACAGGCAAGTGGGCTGGGGGAGACCAGGATTGGGTGGAGGGGAGGTTGAACTACAGCAGGCTGCAGATCCAACACCCAGCAACCCAGGACCCAGCTTACAGCGAACGGCTCTCATCAGACGCAAACTAGCTGTAAATTTTTTCATAGTAAAGGAATAATTGAACAAATATTTGTTACTCCCATGTTCATAGCAACATCATTCACAACAGCCAAAGGGTGGAAACCCCCCAATGTTCCTCGAGGGATGAATGGATAAACAAGATGTGTCATATACCTACAATAGAATATGAGAGCCGTCAAATTCATAGACACAGAAAGCAGGACAGTGGTGGCCGGGCGCTGGGTTTGGGGGCAGAGGGGCTTGCAATGGGCAGTTATTGGTTATGGGTACAGATTTTCAGTTTTGCGAGATGAAAATGTTCTGGAGATTGGTTGCACGAAAATGTGAATATAGACAACACTGCTGAACTGTACACTTAACATGATTAAGATGGTAAATTTTGTTACACATTTTTATTTATTTATTTACTTTTTTAAAGATAGAGACAGGGTCTCACTCTTGCACAGGCTGGTCTCGAACTCCTGGGCTCAAGTGATTCTCCCACCCCGGCCTCCCAGAGCACTAGGATTACGGGCCACCACCCTGACCTGTTACAGATATTTTTTTACCACAGTTTTCTAAAAGAGAAAAAAAAGGTAAAGTAACGTATGCTGCATGTGACAGGACACCTAGAGTTCGATTAGGCTCCAGGTGTGGTCCAGTCAGGTCCCTGGCTCAGGCTCTGGGATTCTCTTAGTCCTGCTTCCCATGGGGCCTGGTCCGCGGGCGCCCTTTCCCCTTCCACAGCTGGGACAACACGCTTACTCGTGCACATCCAGGACAGAGGTGCCTCCCCTAGCCGTAGAACAAAAGTCTCTCACATCAGTAGGATGTGATCCTGCACCCAGCTCACAATCAACACCCAAGGCCAGGTCAAGGCCATGCACCGATGGGCTGGGATCCTGAAGCAGTTCCTGGCAAGGGCGTTGGAATTGCTGCATTGGAGTGGTCTGCACAGGACATCCATCCCTACAGCTGAGAACGGGTGCTTTCCCTGAGTGGGTGGGCTCTGTGAAGGAGGTCTGGGGAGCTGAATGACGCTTCTGTTGAGAAGAGAGGGGAGTCGGTAAGATCCAGCCATGCCCAGATGACTTCATGTTTCCTAACAACATAACCTTCCCTGCGCCCTGTCCTTAGGCCAGCCTTTCATTTATTCATATATTTTGAAATCAATGTAAATAATCAGACTCATTCTTGACCCAGAGCAGGTGCCCAAATTAGACTCCTTGATTATTTGACTCAAATTTCATGCCCTTGAGGAGATAAAATTTAGGAGAAATATCCAGTTTGGTTGTTTACATGAATTCAATAGATAATTGCCAAATCTCCACTTTAGAAGATTTCACAGTTTTAGTCTTCTAAAAAGCTTGCTTACTCGGTCAGCACAGCCAGTATTGGCAAAGAACAAACCCAGATCTACAGACTTCCCACCAGGAGGCTTTAACATTCCCTGATCCTTCCTTATTACGTCAGGTTGGCCCAATGGCGAAGCAAGGAGAGAGCCTAGGGGTGACAGTCCAGTCATCCAGAGGCCCTCACAACAGTTGCCTAACAGCTTTGTCATAGTAAATTGCATTTCTGAATAGAGAGCGACTGTGCGCTCCTGCGCGGCACCGTATTGTGGTATTGGAACAACTCATCTGCACCTCCACTCAGCTTCCCCTCAGCTCTCCCCTCATTTCTCCCCGACACACGGTCCTTAGGGAGCCTCCTCATTTTATCTGACCCATAGAAAATTCTCTTAAATGAAGTGTTGCTTTGTTCTTTCCCTCCACTGTCAAGATTCTGACGAAAGGAATTTTAGAATTGAGGAGACCTTAGAGAACACTGAGTCCAAGGTCAACAAAGTCAGTGCTGCGTCATCCGGAAGGGAATTCCCTCAACTGATCCCAGTCTCCAGTGTCAATTGCTGCAGTCGTCCCATTGCACGTCAGCTCGGCATCCTGTGCTCTGAGCTACGGCAGAGAAATCGCCGAACGTGTAGGTCCTGGTCCCTGGCGATGGCATTTGGTCAAGGTGGCCTCTGCCAGCCCTCTTAGGGACGCGGGGAACAGGAAACAGGACCAGTGAGGAGATTCTCAGCTGTCGTTCGTTCCTTCAACACCAGCAGAGGAGGGAAGGCGAATCCCAGTGGCAGGAGATACTGTTCCTCTGGCGATCGCTGGGATTCTTTCCCGTCCTCTCGTTTTCCTTCTTCATCTCTCCTTTTTCTGCAACTCTTTACTGGCCTAGAAATAGGATCAAAGTATACTTTAAAATGTTTGTTTTCTTGATTAACTTAATACAGTTCTGTGTTTCTGACAGGTTATTCTCTTTAAAGTGTAAGAGCTAAGGGTATTACTAGCCAGGTAGCTCTAATCAGGGAGACAGTGTAGTTACGGGGGAGAGTATCAGAAGGGAGCCTGGTTTAATATTCTGACAACCTAACACTCCAACTTCCTGGGAGACAGGAGTATAACTGCTATAAATGGGATAGGACTTCAAGACTGTACTAAAACTGCAATTCAATTGACGAAATGTAACTTGCTGTAGGTATCATCGTCTGGATACACTCACCACCCCCACTTGTAAGTTGTCCCCCTACAAAACACCTTATCTCTGTCAATTTAATCACACTACTGCAATTAACAGCCTGTTGTGATCGTGGGCAACCAAGAAACTGCTTGGAAGCTTATTTTCCTTGTATGTAAAGGGAGGAATTGGTCTAGAGACCTCTAAAGTTCAGCGACTCTGGTATAATTTTTAAAGCTTTTTTATGCTTTATTGATATAGTCACACACCATAAAATTCATCCTTCTGAAGTGCACAATTCAGTGGTTTTTAGTATATTCACAGAGTTGTGCACCCATCACCACTATGTAATTTTAGGTCATTTCATTACCCCCACAAGAAACCCTATAGCCACTAGCAATCACCGCCCACTCTCCTACCCCCAAAGGTCAGCAACCACTAACCTGCTGCCTCTAGAGATTTGCCTATTCTGGGTGTTTCATGTAAATGGAATCATATCATATATGGCTTTCTGTGTCTGGCTTCTTTCACTTAGCGTAGTGTTTTCAAGACTCATCCACATTGTAGCCTGTATCAGTAGTTCATTCCTTTTTTTTTTTTTCCTTTTCTTTTTTTGAGACAGTGTCTCACTCTGTCACCCAGGCTGGAGTACAGTGGTGTGATCACAGCTCATGTAACCTCTAACTCCTGGGCTCAAGCGACTTCTGCCTCAGCCTCCCAAGTAGCTGGGACTACAGGCAGGCACCACCATACGCTGTTAATTATTTTATTTTATTTTTATTTTTCATGGATACAGCGTCTCCCTATGTTGCCCAGGCTGGTCTTGAACTCCTGGCCTCAAAATTGATCCTCCTGCCTTGGCCTCTCAAAGTGCTGGGATTACAGGTGTGAACCACTGCGCCTGGCCTAGTAGTTCATTCCTTTTTATGGAAGAATAATATTCCATTAAATGGATGTACCTTATTTTGTTTATGCATTCAACAGTTAATAGACATTTGGGTTTCCACATTTTGACTATTATAACTAATGCTGTTATGAACATTTATGTACAAGTTTTCAATAAGATTTTAAGTGGTTCTTTATTTAGGCAGATCTTGATGTACTTCTTACCACAGTGGGTCAGTGGATTGCAAGCGATAAAAGATTATCCAGGACTGCCCTTCAGAATAAGAGAAGGCTGGCCCACAGGGGGACACAGACTGAAATCATGATGTACATTTGTTGATGAATGAAAAAAAGATATAGTGCAAAAGAACCAAATGATGGTAGGTGGTCAGACTGCCTTCCTCAGGTGTTGATGGCAAATCAAAACAGATTAGGTACAAGATGGTCAAATCATTGAATATTGATATCATATGAACACTATGTATTTTTAAAAAGGAAAAGAGGAATCAGAACAGTGTCCAGAAAACCTCCCTGCCACAGAATTGATGGGAGATCCAGAGATCCATAGTACAACTCCAGGCACATGATTCTCGGTACAGTCTATGTTCTAGACTCTGAGGGACAGTGTCCCCTGGAGTTGTGCAGTGCATAGCCCAGCTGGCCATCCACTGTGGCACTGAGGAGGTCACTCTTGGACAGGAGCCAAAAGAGTCACATTCTCAACAGGCTCACCCCATTTGCCAGAGCCAGCGCTTCCCAAATCTGGACAGCGGGAGCCTAACAACCCATAGGCCCAATACCAACGATTCGAGTTTCTATTTTAATTTTTAAAAACATGACTTACCTGTAGCCCAATTTCTTTCATATGCCATGTGCCTTTGCTGCTTTGCATGGGGTAATCATCTAACGCACTCTGCAGTGGCGTCTCGCCATTCCAACTTCCAAATTTTCCACCAAGATGACACTTTACATATACATATATTCTAATAAGAATATCAAAATGTATACTGTATTATATAATATAAAACACAATAATGAATATTATACAATGGATCATACATATGTTTGTATGTATAAAATACAGTCTACATTATATATCTATATATTTATTATACATTATATACTACTATATTTTTCTATAATGCATATTATAATTAGACTCTAATATATTTTAATATGTATTCTAAGAAGCAGCAAGATATAATTACTTTAATTAAGCATACAAATAAGCCCACCTTAGTACTGTAAGGAGAGAATGATCATTTCCTTCTAGAGTACATTGTGCGTATTCCTGACCAATAGGAGGAAATCAATAATTACAGTGTGAAACTAATCTATGAGTTCATTTTAAAAATTCAAATATTGTAATTAGAA
Source organism: Avahi laniger (assembly GCA_963575035.1). Lineage (NCBI taxonomy): Eukaryota > Metazoa > Chordata > Mammalia > Primates > Indriidae > Avahi > Avahi laniger. The sequence goes on from CAUYSK010099344.1 coordinate 17,263, forward strand.
CATTGCCCAGGGATCCAATTTAGACTTAATGATACTTGCCAGCAGGCTCTGATGTTTTGACTGAGATGGTAATTATGCTATAGATGGGCCGATGTGGAGATTAACTGCTACATGTGTCGCAGCTGATGGCATTACAATAAAAAACTTCCTCTGCAACCCCCAGCCTCATCACTGGAGGTCACAGGAACTGTTTGTCTCCTGAGCTGTAGCAACCCCTGCTTGCCAAGTTCTTGTGTCACATGGATATTTACTCAAGGACACACTCTTGCCCTGACCGCATTTAGAGCCAGGGACAGACAAGAGTTGTCGGGATCGTGAACATTTAGCCAACAAGGCAGCACTTGCACGGTACCACCGGAGTGAACCCACCGTCACTGCCAACCCTGGAGTACCAAACTCGCTCAAGCAGAAGCCCGTCCAGCCAATAAAATTCATCGTGGCGGGTGTTCCCCATCAGCCCTGCCCTCCTCCAGCCTCTGACCCTTTTCTTCTCATCGCCCTGCCTCTTCTTCTACCTTTCCTCCCTCTCTCTCTTCTTCCCCTTCTCTTCTTTCTCTTCATCATCTTAAAGCACATACTTTTTTTTAGGTGAAATTCACATGATATACAACTAACTATTTTAAAGTACAGAATTCAGTGGCATTTAGTGCATTCACGATGCTGTATAACCACCACCCCTCTAAAGTTTCAAAACTTTTTCATCACCCCAGAACACCTCGTACCCATTAAACCTCACTCCCCATTCCTCCCTTCTCCCACTCCTTGGCAACACTAATCTATTAACACTTTCTGTTGCCCTCCAATGGAGTCATCATAGCTCACGGCAACTTCCAACTCCTAGCCTCAAAGGAGCCTCCACCTCAGTTTACCCAGTAGCTGGGACTACAGGTATGCACCACCACTAATTTTTTCATTCTTTGTAGAAATGAGGTCTTGCTATGTTATCCAGGCTAGTCTCAAACTCCTGGCCTCAAGCTAATCCTCCCAAAGTGCTAGGATTACAGGCATGAGCCACCACGACCAGCCCCATTCTAGATATTTCATGTAAAAGAATCATACTCACTTGAGCCTGGGAGTTAGAGGTTGCAGTGAGCTATGACGATGCCACTGCACTCTAGCCCTGGCAAGAGAGTAAGACTCTGTCTCACATAAAAAATAAAAAAAGGAATCATACAATATGTAACCTTTTGTATTTAGCTTCTTTCACTTAGCAGGTTTTTGAGCTTCATCTAAGTTGAAGCATATGTCAGTACTTCATATCTTATATGGCTGAATATTATGCCATAGTATGTATATAGCACAGTTTGTTTATCATTCATCCACTGATGGACATTTGGGTTGTTTCCACTTTTTGGCGATTGTGAATAATGTTGCTATAAACATTTGCGTACAAGTTTCTGCATGAACATATGTTTTCATTTTTCTTGGGTATATACATAGAAGTAGAATTACTGGGTCATATGGTAATTCTATGTTTAACTTTCGGAGGAACTGCCAAACTGTTTTCTACAGTGGCTACACCATTCTATGTTCCCAGCAGCAATATACAAGGGTTCCTATTTCTCCACATCCTCACCAAAATTTGCTGTTTTTTTCTTTCTTTTCTTTTTTTTAATTATAACTATTGTAGTGAGTGTGCAGTGATAGTTTATTTTGGTTTTGATTTGCATTTCCCTAATGACCAATTATGTCAAACATCTTTGCATATGCTTCTTGGCCATTTGTATATTTTCTTCAGAGAAATTTTTATTCAAGTCCTTTGCCATTTTATATATTTATTTATTTAGAGACAGGGTCTTACTCTTGTCAATCATGCTGGAGTGCGGTGGCACAATCATAGCTCACTGCAACCTCGAACTTCTGGGCTCAAGCAATCCTCCTGCCTCAGTCTCCCGAAGTGATGGGATTGAAGGCTTGAGCCCCCATGCCCGGCTCCTTTGCCATTTTAAAACTTGGGTTATTTTGTTGCTGAGGTGTAAGTATTCTTTATATTTTCTGGATATTAAACCATTATTAGATATATAATTTGCTAATATTTTCTCTTATTCTGTAGGTCATCTTTATGTTAATAATGTCCCTTGATGCACAAAGTTTTAAATTTGATGAAATTCAATTTATCTATTTTTTATTTTGTTGCTCATGCTTTTGGTGTCAAAGTGAATAATCTGTTGTCAAATCCAACGTCATGAAGATTTGTCTGTATATCTTTTTCTAAGAGTTTTATAGTTTTAGCTCTTATATTTAGGTTGTTGATCTATTTTGAGTCACTTCTTATATGTGGTGTGAGAAAAGGGTCCAACTTTATTCCTTTGCCTGTGACTATTCAACTGTCCCAGAACCTTTTGTTGAAAAGACTAACTTTTCCCCATTGGATAATCTTGGCATCCTTGATGAAAATCAATTCACCATAGACGTATGACTTTTATTTCTGAACTCTGAATTCTATTCCATTGGTCTGTCTGTGTGTCCTTATGCCAATACTACACTGTTTTAATTACTGAGTTTTGTACTAAGTTTTGAAATGAAGATATGTGAGTCCTCAGACTTTGTCTTTTTCAATAGTGTCTTGGCTATTCAGGGCCCTTTGTGATATGTGAATTTGAAGATCAACTTTCCAATTTGTATAAAGAAAAGCTGTTGGAATTTTGATAAGGATTGCATTGAATCTGTAAATTGTGTGGGGGAGGGATCGCCATTTTAACAATATTAATTATCCCAATCTGTGAACATGGATGCCTTTCTATTTAATTAGGTTTTCTCTAATTTCTTTTCACAATGTTTTGTAGTTTTCAGTGTGCAAGTCATTCACCTCCTTGGTTAAATGTATTCCTAAGTATTTTATTCTTTGGGATGCTATTGTAAATTGGTATTGTTCTCTTAATTTTCTTTTCAAATTGTTCATTACTGGTATGTAGAAACACAACTGATTTTTGTGTGTTGATTTTGTATCCTGAAAATTTGCTGAAATTTTTTATTAACTTTAGTAGGTTTTTTTGGTTCATGTGTGGGTATTCTTTGAGATTTTCAATATATAGAATCATATTATCTGCAAATAGAGATAGTTTTATTTCTTCCTTTCCAATGTGGTTACCTTTTATTCATTTATTTGTCAAATTGCCCTGGAGAGAACCTCTAGTACAATGGTAAATAGAGGGGGGCAAGATCTTTTCTTGTCTTTGATCTTAGGGTGGAAACATTCAGTCTTCCTTCATTAAGGACGATGCTAGCTATGAGTTTTCACAGATGCCTTTTTATCAGGTTGCAAAAGTTCCCTTCTATTTCCAGTTTGTTGAATGTTTTAATCATAAAATGGTGTTAGTCAAATGCTTTTTCTGTGTCTACTAAGATGATCATGTGGTTTTTGTCTTTCATGCTACTAATATGGTATATTACATTAGTTGGTTTTCAAATTTATACCAACCTTACATTCCTGGGATAAATTCCTCTTAATCATAATTTATAATCCTTTTTATGTGTTGCTAGATTTGGTTTGCTAGTATTTTGCTGAGTATTTTTGTGTCTGTATTCAGAAAGGATATTGGCACAGTTTTTTTGTGATGTCTTCATCTGGTTTTAGTATCAGGGTAATACTGGCCTTAGAATGAGCTGCAATGTGTTTTCTCCTCTTCTATTTTTTTGAAAGAGTTTGTGACCAGTTGGCATTATCTTTAAATGTTTGGTAGAATTCACCAGTGAAGTCATTTGGATCTGAGCTTTTCACTGCAAAAAGTTTTTAAATTACTCATTCAGTCTCCTTAATTGTTAGAGGTCTACTTAGATTATTTATTGCTTCTTGAGTCAACTTTGATAGCTTGTGACTTTCTAGGAACTTGTCCATTTCATCTAGGTCTTCTTAATTTGTTTATAGTATTCCCATATAATTTTTATTTTGGTAAGGTCAGTAGTGATGCCCCTTCTTTGGTTAGTGATTTCAATAATTTGATTCTTCTCTCTTATTCTTGATCAGTCTAGCTAAAGGTCTGAGAAGTTTGTTGATCTTTTCAAAGAACCAACTTTTGATCTCAATTTTTTTACTCTATTTCATTTATTATCACTCTGAATTTTATTTCCTTCCTTCTCACTTTTAGTTTGTTCTCTTTTTTTCTAGTTTCTTAAGGTGGAAGATTAAGTTACTGATTGGAGATTCTTCTTTATAAGTATTTACAACTATAACTATCCCTCTAAGCATGGTGTTAGCTGCATCCCATAAATTTTAGTACATTGTGTTTTTGTTTTCATTTATCTCAAAGTACTTTCTAATTTTCCTTTCTTCTTTGACCCATTGGTTATTTAGGAGTGTGCTGTTTAATTTCAACATATTTATGAATTTTCCACTTTTCTTTCTGTTATTGATTTCTAGCTTCATTCCATTATGGATGGAGAATATATGTTACATGATTTTAATCTTTCTAAATGTATTGAGGTTTGTGCATTTGTGAAGAATGCTCCATATGTAATTGAGAAGATTGTGTATTCTGCTGTTGTTGAGTGGAGTATTCTATACATATATCTGTTAGGTCTACTTGGTTTATAGTGTTGTTCAAGTCTTCTATTTCCTTGTTAATCTCTAATTGTTCTATCCATAACTGAAAGTGAGTAATTAAGTCTCCAACTATTATTCGCGAAGCCTTTCTTAACATTATCTGTATTAGTTACCTACTGCTGTGTAATGAATTATCACAAAACTTAGAAGCTTAAAACAATAAACTTTTATCTCACACAGTTTCTGAGGGTCAGGAATACAGGGGCTACTTAGCTTGGGAGTCCTGGCTCAGGGTCTCTCATGAGGTTGCAGTCACGATGTTGGCTCAGGCTACAGTCTGAAGCCTTAACTGTGGCTGAAGGATCTACTTCCAAGATGGCTCACTAACATGGCTGTTAGCAGACAGCCTCAGTTCCTCACATGGACCTCTCCATAGGGCAACATGGAAGCTAACTTACCCTAGAGTGAGCAATCGAAGGAGGTCACAATGCCATTTATGACACAGTCTTAGAAACCACACTGTCACTTCCCACAATATTCTATTCATGAGAAGTTACCAAATCCAGTCCTAACTTAAGGGTAGGGGAATTAAGCTCCACCTTTTAAAGAGAAGAGAGCAGACATATTTTAAAACCATCATAGTCCACATTCTGGCCACAAACTATTTGCATTCCTCCCATGTGCAAAATATATTCACTCCCTCCACAAACCCTACAAAAGTCTCATCTCTTTATAGCATCAGCCCAAAATTGAGGATACTGGCATCTAAAACAGGTACAGATGAAGTCCGCAAGTGTAGTTTAAGTACAGTTCCTTTAGATCTGTAAGCCTGTGAACTAGAGACAGGGATCTTCCCTCAATATACCTAACTTACAATTGTGGAACAGGCATAGCATAACTGCTATAGACATTCCTGTTCAAAAAGGAGGAAAAAAGAAGCACAAATGGGTCACCAGTCAATGGCAATTCTCAAATCCAGCCAACCAAATGTTAAAACTTCCTTGATTAGAACTAAGTCCTGCTCCTGCAATGGAATAATTCTCCCTCTGAGCTCTTGATTTTGTCCTCTGAGTCATCCTATGTTTGCAGCTGAGAAATTTTTTCAGTTTGCTTCCTGACAGTACAAGTTTGGGGTTCCCAAGACTTCTTTTCATTTGTACTATCACTTTTTCTACCCAAGCTGGCAGTGTTAATGCTATTACAATTTCTTTAAACTCTGTGGGTCTTCTGTGAATCTTATTTGGGGTATACTCCTTAATGAAAAGTCATACCCACAAACTTCTTTGAAATAAGCCTTCTTCGACTTTCGGCTTCTACTAAATGACAACACTCTTAAGATTCTTAGAATTCTCACTGCTTTGACTAAATAGTTCTCTAAGTAACCACCTTAGAACTTTAACTTTCTAAGGTCTTAACAAAAGACCTTGGCTCAATTTTCACTTTATCTTTAATCAAATATTCCTGACAGTCCCCAGGTTTGATCTTTTCCCAGAAGCAATTTCTCAAACTTTAGCACCATATGCCACCTGGAGAGGCTGAGAACTTTCAAAACAGCAAGCCCAGGTTCTGTTTTTGTTTCACAAAAACTTTAGCTTATCTCTCTCCTCTGGCTTTTGTTATAATAAGCAAGAAGAAGCCAGAGAACATCTTCAGTACTTCACCTGGAAATCTCCTTAGCTCATCACCCAATTAGGTAACATTAGGTACGTTTTCTACCTTTCACTTCACTACAGCCAACAACGTTGTTAAACTTTCTGTCACTCCATAACAAGGATCTTTCCTCCAGTTTCCAGTAAGACTTTTCCCACTTTCCTTTAAACCCTTACCCACAGCCTCCTCAAAGGCCATCATAATTCTAGAAAGTTTCCTTAAAGCTCCTCATGCTTTCACTAGCTTTCTCTTCAAAGCCCTTCTGGCTGCCTTCCACTGTCCTATTCCAAAGCCACTCCCACACTTTAAGCTTTTGTTAGGCAGCATCCCACCTTTAGGATCAAAATCTGTATTAGTTTTCTATTGCTGCATAACAAATTACCGCAAAACTTAGCAGCTTAAAACAACAAACATTTATTATCTCACGATTTCTCTGCATCAGGAATTTGGGATGCCTGCTGGGTGGTTCTGTCTCACAGTCTCATGAGGTTGCATTCACAATATCAACATGGGTCCAGGCATGGTGGCTCATGCCTGTAATCCCAGCTACTTGGGAGGCTGAGGCAGGAGGATCTCTTGAGCCCAAGAGTTCAAGGCTGTATTGAGCTATGATTGTGCCACTGCACTCCAGCCCGGGCAACAGAGTGAGACCCTGTCTCTAAATTTAAAAAAAGATATCAACCAGGGTTGCAGTATCCTCTTTCAAGATGACTCCCTCATTCACACAACTGCTGGCAAGAGGCCTCAGTTCCTCACTTCATAGACCTCTCCATAGAGCTACTTCAGTGTCTTCACAACATGACAGCTGGCTTCCCTCAAAGAGAGAATAAAGCTAAAGCTGCAATGTCATTTATGACCTAGGAATTCTAACACTTACACTTCTACCACATTCTGTTTTCATTAGAATCACTAAATACAGCCCATACTCAGGGAGCGCGGAATTAGGCTCCATCTTTTAAAGAGTGGATATTGTGAACATATTTAAAAACTACCACACTCTTCCACTCATAATAAAATGTAATTTCATCTTTCTGTAAGCCCCTAAAACAATTTCATTATGCCTCTAAGGCACTTATAATCTATCTGATAATTATTTATTTATCTCATTCCCTGATGCTAGGGTTGAAACTATCTTACTCATCTTTTTATTGTCTGAGGACATCTTACACATTATGAAAAAACACAGTGGACCAGGAGTCACAAGACCTGGAATTAAGCCTCACAGCTACACTTACTCTGATGTGATCTTTAGCAATTATCTCTGAACTTCAATTTCTTCATCTGTAAAATTGGGATAATCTCACCCCTCTCACAAAGCTATTGAGAAGGTTAAATGTAATAATACATGTAAAAAAGTTTTACAACCATACGCCACTACATAAAGATCATATTGATAAACATTTAAGTTACATTTACAAAACTTTATTAGTCTTACAGTACAGACCCTAATAGAGCTACTATTTTATTTTATTTTGAGACAGAGTCTCACTCTGTTGCCTGGGCTAGAATGCCGTGGCATCAGCCTAGCTCACAGCAACCTCAAACTCCTGGGCTCAAGCAATCCTACTGCCTCAGCCTCCCAAGTAGCTGGGACTACAGGCATGCGCCACCATGCCTGGCTAATTTTTTTTTCCTATATATTTTTAGCTGTCCAATTAATTTCTTTCTATTTTTGGTAGAGACGGGGTCTCGCTCTTGCTCAGGCTGGTCTCGAACTCCTGAGCTCAAACGATCCACCCGCCTTGGCCTCCCAGAGTGCTAGGATAACACGCGTGAGCCACTGCGCCCGGCCTTCTATTCTTGATATATTTCAACCTATAGCTCTGTTTTGAATCCTAATTTTAGGGTGTATTGGAGATGTACTATTGGACTCATATCCCTCCTCCTAAACTCTATTTTTTGTTTTGCTTTTGTGTCTTGAAAATGTAATTTTCTTTTCTTCTTTCCCTCTTACCCCTTCAAATTTTCATGGTAAAATGATACGGTGTGATATTTAAATTATTTATTTTAGGTACCTCTCATTCTTTTAATGTGCTATTCATGGGTTAAAGATTATACTGTTAAAGTGGTCTTTGATACTCGATGTTAATAGGCTCCAGACTCCTTCTACACTTGTCCTGTTCCCCAGAGGATTCAGTAGCCTCCACGCGTGACAAGTCCTGCTATGGCTTGGATGTGGTTGGTTAAATCTCATGTTAAAATTTGATCCCCAGTGTGGTGGTGTTGAGAGGTGGGGCCTAGTGGGAGGTGTTTGGGTCATGGGGGTGGATCCCTCATTAATGACTGGGTGCTGTCTTTGCAGTAAGGAGTGAGTACTCACTGTCTGCCGTCAAACTTGACTGGTTCTTGGGGAAATGGATTAGTTCCCTGGAGAGTGGGTTGTCATAAAACCAGGACACCCCTTGGGTTTGGTGCCTCCTCACATGTGCCTGTTTCCCCTTTGATCTTCTCAGCCATGTTTGGATGCAGGACAATAGCCCTCCCCAGAAGCCAAGCAGATGCCGGCGCCATGCTTCTTGTACAGCCTGCAGAACTGTGAGCTAAATAAACCTCTATTCTTTATAAATTACAGCCTCAGATATGCCTTCGTAGCAACACAAAACAGCCTAAGACAAGTCCTATGGGTCTAACCCATTCTCTGCCCAGCCCCAGGCTCGCGTAGCCAGCGGTCTGGTTATTGCCTCTTCTAATTCAAAAAAGCATCTCACAATCAGAGGCATCAAAACAGAACTCTTCATTCTTCTCCTTTTCCCACAAAAATTCCCCCAAATTTACATCTCCCATCTTTTCATCTCTGCAGTGACCTTCTATCTTCTGCCCTAGACTCTTCTCTCTCATATCATATTCAACACATCAACAACCGCTGTCAGATCTATTTCAAAATATATCCTGAGTCTGTGCCCTGCTCACCACCTCCTCCTCTGTTTCTCTATCTCTATCATCACCCTCTAACTGGTTTTCTTTCTTTTTTTTTTTTATTTCAGCATAATATGGGGGTACAGATGTTTAGGTTACGTGTGTTGCCCTTGCCCCCCACCCCCCCTCAGTCCAAGTTTCAAATATGTCCATCCTATTGCGTGGTGCATGTTGCACTCTTTGTGTATGCATATACACGTCCCCTCCTCCCTCCTCCCCCCTCCCCCCTGCCCAACAACCGATAGATGTTATTCTTATATATGCACCTATGTGTTGATCAGTTAATACCAATTTGATGGTGAGTACATGTGGTGCTTGTTTTTCCATTCTTGGGATACCTCGCTTAGTAGAATGTGTTCCAGCCCTTTCCAGGAGTATATAAGAGGGGCTATATCACCATTGTTTCTTAAAGCTGAATAATATTCCATGGTATACATATACCACAGTTTACTTACCCACTCATGTATTGATGGACACTTGGGTTGTTTC
>CAUYSK010099350.1:0-33553 GCA_963575035.1 Avahi laniger
TTTGAGGTTGCTGTGAGCTAGGCTGATGCCACGGCACTCACTCTAGCCCGGGCAACAAAGTGAGACTCTGTCTCAAAAAAAAAAAAAAAAAATTTCTTTAATGGCTCTTGATATTGGTCTTGTTTTTATGTGCTTTTTGGCTATGGCATATCTTTGAAGAAATGTGTATTCTAATCTTTTGCCCAAGTTTTAGTGGTGCTATGAGTACTTTGTATATTATAGATACTAGTTTCTTATCAGATAATTTGAAAAACTTTTTTCTCATTCTGTGTATTGTATCTTCATTTTTTGATGGTGTCCTTTGAGGACTAAAACTTTTTAATTTTAATGATATCCAGTTTATCTATTGTTTCTTATGTTGCTTGTGCTTTTAGTGTCTTATCTAAAAAATAGCCTAATCCAAAGTTAGAAATACACGCCTATGTTTTCTTCTAATAGCTTATAGTTTTAGTTCTTACATTTAGCCTTTTGATCCATTTTGAAACAATTTTTTGTATACAGTGTGAGGTAGGGGTCCAAATGTCATTCCTTTGCATGTGGATATACATCTTTTCAGTACCATTTGTTGAAAAGATATTTTTTTCCCATTTATTTATCTTGGTACCCCTGTCAAAACTCAGTATCATTTTTCACTATACATGTGATGATTTGTTTCTAGACTCTCAAGTTCTTTTCCACTGATGTATATACCTATCCTTATTCCATTATCATACTGCCTTGATTGCTGTAACTTTGCAATAAGAGGTGAAATTAGGAATTGTGAGATCTCCAACTTTGTTCTTTTAAAAGATTTTTTTTTTCGTGGCTATTCTCAGTCCCTTAAATTTCCATATGAATGTTAGAATCAGCTTGTCAATGTCTACAAAGAAGATATCTAGGATTTTGATAAAGATCGTGTTGACTCTGTAGGTCAATTTGGGAATATTGCCATCATAACAATATTAAGAGTCCCAATCCATGAATATGAGATGTCTTTCTGTTCATTTAGGTTCTTTTAAATGTCTTTCAACAGTGTTTTTTGTATTTCAGAGTTTTTCACTTCTTTTGTTAAATTTATTCCTAAGTATTTTTTGATGTATTATAAAGGAATTGATTTCTTAATTTCAATTTTAGTTTACTCAAATGCAATAGATTTTTATACATTGACTTTATATTCTGTGACTTTGATGAACTTATTTTTAATAGCTTTTTAGTGGATTTTTTAGGCTTTTTTAATGTACAAGATTATGACACATGAAAATAAAGTAAGTTTTACTTCTACTTTTCCCATCTGGATTACTTTTATTTTATTTTCATGCCTAATTGAAACCTCCAATACAATGTAGAATAGAAGTGGTGAGAGACACTTGTTCCTGATCTTAGATAAATAGCATTCAGTCTTTCACAGTTAAGTATGATGTCATCTGTGGGTTTTTATAGATTTAATTTATTAGATTGAGAAAATTCCCTTGTGGAATAATAAATTGTTGAATTTTTTTTTCATAAAAGGGTATTGAATTTTGCTAGATGCTTTTATCTGTGTTTGTTGACATAATTGCATGGTTTTTGTCTTTTATTCTATTGACATGGTATATTGCATTAATTGATTTTCACATGTTAAACCAAACTTGCATTCCTAGGATGAATCTCAAGTGGTCATGGTGTATGATCCTTTATACACAATGCTGCATTCTATTTGCTCGTATTTTGTTGACTATTTTGGTGTCTATATTCATAAAAGATATCAGTCTTTAGTTTTCTTGTGATATTATCTGGCTTTGGTAACAAGATAATACTGGCCTCATATAACCAGTGGAGAACTGTTCCTTCCTCTTTTATTTCTGGAAGAGTTTGTAAATAATTGATTCTCTCATTATTTTATAGTTCAACAGTTTTTAAATGACTTCTCTACTCAATCCAAAATTTATTTGGGTGTATAGGAAAAAAAATGATTTTGTTTACATTAACAGGTAGCCAACTGAACCAGCATTTATTAAATAAAATTCTTTTATCACTAATTTGGAAAACTATTCTTTCATAATGTTAAATTTGTAGATTATACTTAGTCATATTTTTTTTTTTTTATCAAATGTTGCTTAGCTTTTCCTGCCTTCTTATTTGTCTGGGTTGTCTGGAGTGTAAAGTTATTCTGTCAAGAATATTCCCAGATTTCCTGGCTGCCACAGTAGTATTGCTCCAGAGGCAAAGTCTGTGTAATATTGTGCTGCTCAACCCAGCTTGTTCAGTTTTGAAATTAATGGAAATCTCCTCCATTAGCCCATCAAATCCATAGCTTGATTGCTATGGGTTTTTTTAATATTATTATACATTTACATCTATTTCTGTATTTTCATGGATAAAAAATTTGATAAACATTTATGGGGCCAAAAATGAACAATATGCTTGTCAAAACCCATAGAACTGTATAACACAAAGAGTGAATCGTAATGCAAACTATGAATTCTAGTTAGTAATAATGTATAAATATTGGTTCATCAATTGTAACAAATGTACCACACTAAAGCAAGATGTCAGTAGTAGGGAAAACTTAGTATAGGAGGAAAGAGTATATGGGAACTCTGTGTTTTCTGTTCTATTTTTACGTCAACATAAAAGTGTTCCAAAAAAAGTATTTTAATTTAAAATAGATTCATAATATGTAAAACAATTCTGAAGAGATATATAAGTCATAACTGTCTTTAAAACCAAATATTAGGTATAGGGATGCTTTGCAAAATATGGAATTTCACACTGTGATGAATTAGTAGTGAATTTTTTCCCAATCTCTGACTCTTCAAAGATCCTCTGAAGATATACAGTCCTTCCTGCCCCTTGTGACCTGTTGTTTTGTTTTTTGTTTGTTTTAATGAACAGGTCTCTGCTCTATAATATTCAAATGGCTACAACTGTGGCAGTGTCATGCCTATTTCCATCTTAACTAGCTGGTTATTTCCCTTTATGTCTGAGTCCTGATAAACCCTTGAAGGTTCTATGCTTCAGACAGTAGCATTGCTTCTCTGTTTAAGATGTTGCTTCCCAATACATCTTAGCAAAGAAGAAGAAATTTTATCTAATTCCCAGTATAAGCAAACACTGAAATAACCTGAATACTCATCAAAGAAAATAGAATTAAATAACTTAGAATCTAATCAATAGTGAAATATTTTTCTCCTATTAAAATGGTGTTTTTCTATAAATACTTAATAACTTGGAAAACATTCTCAAAGTGTTAAATGGAAAGAAAGAGATAAAAATCCATGTATACATGTGAAAGGAAACTAGCTACCCTATCCAGAATGGCCTGGGGGAACTAAAACACATTTTAAATGGATTAATTTCATTTACAGTTTGTCACCGAGGTACACGATACATTAAGTCATCCATTAGAAAAACAGCTCTATTGAAAATCTACACTTACAATTCAGAGGTCCTATTTCTATAAAATTGATATTAAAACATATTTTTAAAATTTTATTTTGATATAATTATAGATTGACAGAAGAGTTGTTAAATATAGTGCAAATAGTTCTTATATACCCTGTTGACATCTTATATGACCATGATATGTTTATGGAAAAGAAGAAATTATTACTGGGAAATGCTAAAATAAATATAAGCTACATATATTATGTGGATTCACCAGTTTCCCCTCTAATGTCCTTTTTTCTGTTCCACAATATCATATTTCATTTAGTTGTCGTAGTTTCTTTGTCTCCTCCAATCTTGACAGTTTTACTGTGTTTTCTTGCTTTTCATAACTTTGATGAATATTTATCTGGTATTTTGTTGAATGTTTCTCAGTTTAGGTTTATCTGATGACTCTTATGATTATATGGGGTTCTTGAATTTTGGGAAGACTGCCACAGAAAGTGATGCCCTTCCTGTTGTGTGGTATCAGGGGATACATAAAACCAACAAGATTTGTTACTGGTGATATTAACATTGATCACATGGTTAGGATCATATACTTTGGTTTCTCTGCTACAGAGTCATTAAGTTTTGTCTTTCTGTACCCTATTCATGAGAAATGAGTCACTAAGCCTAGCCCACATTCAAGGACAGAAGAATAAAGTGAGATTATATTTTAAAGCAAAATTTTAAACCTTTAGTCTCTCCATTGCTTCTGAATGGTGGTGTCTTTGTGATTAACAATATATGGCTTATTCATTATTTATCAATTTTTGCCTCTGGAGGGTGATGGCCTAACTTTTAAGATATCATAGAGATTTCAAGTCAAAGTTATTAATATATACCCTGCTTGACCATAATATTAATGCAGGCAATCCCAAACCTATCCTCCAATTTTGGTTAAAATTCACACTAAATTTTAGCTAGTATAGATAATGAACTTATTTTATAATAGATCTTTCACTTGAAGATGGAGGAAGGGGCTACAAGCAGTCATCCTCAAGACTAACCTAGAAAAGGAAAGGGAATGGATTCTGCCTTGGAGCCTCCAGAAGGAATGTAGCCCTGCCCTTGACTTTAGCTTGGTGAGAACCACTCTGGACCACTGGACTCCAAAACTGTAAGATAATAAATTTGTGTCGTTGAACCACTAAATTTGTGGTCATTTGTTATAGCAACCATAGAAATTAGTCCACCATATGTGTTATAAACTCTCTAAAAGTAAGGAAAACAGAAAATATTTCCCTTCTAAGCAAAGTTGAGCAGTTTAACAAACTGGGGTTTTTTTGAAAGGTAGATTATGCATACATTTTTTCTTAAATATTTCTAATATTTTTTAATTTTTCTAGAATTGAATGTAAAAGGCTACTTTTTAAAAGAGCAAATATTTCCCTAGGGAAAGAAAATAATTGGTCCTATTTCTTTGGATAAATAATTGTCTTATTTGTACCTTGAATTAACCTGACACGCTTGACTGATTGAACTGAAATATAAATCATTTTATTTAATAAATACTATTTAACATGTTCCTGTTACCTGTTAATAAAAAAGAAGTGGCTTATAAATTAAGGCAGTATTAAATCATAGTAACATAAATAACATGTTGCAAAACATAGTCAGGAAGGGAAGACAAAAATAAATTTGGACTAGAAACTAAGGAACCTGCACTCTAATTCTGGCTTTACCATAAATGAAAAATAAGTAAATTAGGGAACCATCAGAGCTCTCACTTTTCTCCTCTATGAAATAAGGAAGGGGCTTTAATTTAAGGTACATTAAATAAATAAATAAATAAAGCACTTGTCAAAAGGCCAGCATAGCACAGATGCCAGAAAAACTGTAAATGGTAATTTAATTCTAAATGGAACTGAGGCTTTATTCATTTGTGTTATTTACAGCCTTGTCAGGGGAGTTTGTGGACTAATTTTTCTGGAGCATAAAAGCCCCATCTATGATCTAGGAATGCCTTACTCTCATCATAGAAGAATAGATTTAAATGTCATTAATTTCCTCTGATGATTCAGAGTTGATTTTTATTTAGGTCTCAGCTAATGCCAAATAAACATTCACACTAGAACTCTAAGTTATTCTCAAATCTGTTAGTCATAATTTGAGTTGCTTTAAGTGGTGTTATCACCTGCGACAAACTACTCCTTTTACTCCCTTGTGATGCCTGGAGGTGTTTGTGTCCCAGCTGCCATCTGGCAGTCACTGCTAAGCCAGTGGCTCCTTTTTCTTTCTCAGATTAGTCATCATAGGAGAGTGGGGTGTTCATTATGAAGGCCTGTTCTATAAATGAATGAAAAGGAGCCAACTATGCTCAAAGTCAAACACAAGAAAATAGATGGGATGACTTTAAGAAGACTTAAATAGGATTTAAATAAGAGGAGCTCTAGGTTTATACATATCTTCCTACCTTTTACATAATTGCCAACCATTTATGTGGCTGTTTTATTTTTATTGGCTTTAGGTAATTCATTGGCTCTGAATCACTTGATTTCTACTTTTTTTCCTTTAGTCACTCACTCCTACACCCTCTGACTGTCTGTTTTTGTGTGTCTTCTTCCTACTTGGGCACGTTTGACTTGCCTGTGCTGTTCTAATCTTTAGTAAGCAGATGTTTTTCTCAATAGGATGCTTTTTAGTATTTCCCTGACATTGTTTAGCATTCTGTCTAGAGTGTCAGCTTGCATCCTGGTAGCTCTAATGCATAATAGAAGATACTCTTGGGTAAGGTGAAAAGAAACTCTTGTCTGGTGGGCAGAGACATAAATACCAGTGCAGACTTAAGGGTGGTATGGAAGTTAACCAACTGGTGCAACTTTTGATCCTACCTGTTTGTGCCAGGAGGATCATAAAACAAAAGAATGAATGAAGCAGAAGGAAAATCATAGTGAGCTCTATTTCTGATGAGGTGTTAATTAATGGTTTCCTTAATAGAGAACTGGCATGCAGGGCTTTTGATCTTGACAGAGCCTAAGAGTAGGACTGTGAATTAAAGTTTCAGGTTGTAAGTACCTAAAAAACAAAAGCCTAGCTCTGTGCAACTGGTTTTGTTTTGCCTAGGGTGATGCTTGGGTGGTCACTTAGAAATAATTAGTGACTGATATAGTAAGGGGCTTCCAGCTGACTCCAAGACTACATGCTATGAAACCAATATCCATGATGCTTAGACAATGACCTCCCTCAACCTGGGAGCAGATGATACTGCCTATATTTATTTAAAACTTCATTTATGACATTAGCATTGATAAAATACATTAATTAAATAATGATTCATGCTGATGCCAATATCCCAGTGACTAAAGATATTGTTTTCTTTTCATGGAAAAGAAAATCAAGAAATCGTATAGGGAAGAAAATTGGACAAAAATTTTATAAGAAAAATATTTTCCAATTGCTTCTCCTTTTCTTCCAACCCTAATTTATATATTTGTTCATTGCCACAGACTATATTTTATTATGTACTTGCCAATCTCTCCTATAAAATCATAACTGACTTACTGCTGGAAAAACCTAGAACCATGTGCAATGATACTGACTAGAGAATTTTGACTAGACTAGACTATTTTAAACAGTATATGCTAAAAGCTAGCTATGTTTCATAGAGAAGAGTAGAACAGTGACAGGGATTTTGACAGGTTCAGGTAGGGATTTGGCAAAAGCAAGATCCAAGGAAATAGGTCCCATATTTTTTTCTATTTTATCTTCTCACTCTTATCTGCCTCACCTTTGCTTCCAAGTACTGAACTCTTGATGACAAATCTTGAAGACTAGGTGGAATTTTAGCAAGTAGAGACAAAGATGAGGATGTTATTGAACGGCACAACCTGACCAAAATGAGCGTTGAAATTGGAGAAGTAGCCCAGAATGGTAAGAACACACAATATATAAGAGAGAAAAGAGGCATGACCTTGGCAAGATGATTTTGCAGCATGTTATGGGATGGAGGGGAGAGGTTAAATCCTGGACTGAGGAGTTTAACCTTAATTCAGTGGGCAATGAGGAGGCACTAAAGGTTTTAATTATAGGCAAGTGATTAGATCAGAGTTGTGCTTTAAGAAGTTTATTCTGGCTTTGGTGTTTGCTCACTAACATCTTTAGGTGACTACCACTTATTTTAATAACAAAGAAACATACACTAAGAGCTGTGAGAGATAAAACCTGCTGTTACGAAAGTTCAATTTAGAGAGCCATTATAAAGTGTATGCTAGAGCTATTCTATCTAATACTCAATGGGAGGAATTGAGAAAAGGAAAAAATTCCTTCTTACCATCATAAAAAAATGTTCAACATTGATAATCATCAGGAAAATGCAAATTAAAGCCATAAGGAAATACCACTGTACTCCTGTCAGAATGGCTACCATTAAAAAGTCAAAAACAACAGATGCTAGCATGGATACAGAGAAAAAGGAGTGCTTACACATTGTTGGTGGGACTGCAAACTAGTACAGTGTCTATGGAAAACAGTATGGAGATTCCTCAAACAGCTAAAAGTAGACCTTTCACTCAATTCAGTAATCCCACTACTGGGTAACTACCCAAAGGAAATGAAATTGTTTTATCAAAAAGACACCTGCACTTGAATATTTATCATAGCACAATTCACAATTGCAAAGATATGGGATCAACTTAAGTGCCTTTCAATCCATGAGAAGATAAAGAAAATGTGATATATCTATACCATGGAGATGCAGTCATAAAAAGGAATGAAACAATGTCTTTCACAGAAACTTGGATGGAACTGGAGACCATTATCCTAAGTGAAGTATCTCAGGAATGGAAAACTAAACACGTCATGTTCTCATTAATAAGTAGGAGCTAATCAATCGGCACACAAAGGCACAAAGAGATGTAAAGGACATTAGAAACCAAGAAGTGGGGAGGGTGGGAGAGGGATGAGGGATAAAAATTTACCTATTAGGTACAGTGAACACTGTCTGGGGAACAGGCACACTGAAAGCCCTGACTTCAGCATTACACAGTATATCCATGTAACAAAAACGTTTGTACCTCCTTAATATTTTGAAATTTAAAAAAAAGGAAAGAGCAAAGTAAGGAAATAACTAATCAATCAAGGAGGAAGTGTGAGAGGGCTGGACTGAGAGCATACAGATCCTCGGGAAGGGAAATGGGAGCCCTTTCCTCAAAAGTGTATTAAGTATGCATGCTATGATCTGAATGATTGTATATCCCTAAAATTCATATGTTGAAATCCTAACCCCCAAAGTGATGGCATTAGAAGGTGGTACCTTTTGGGAAATTATTATGTCATAAGTGGTTAAGCCCTCAGGAATGAGATTAGTGCCCTTTCAGAGAGGCTCCAGAGAGCTACCTTACCCTTTCCATTGAGTAAGGACACAGTGAGAAGGAATCATCTATGACCGAGAAAGTGGGTTCTGTCCAGACAGTGAATTTGCCTTGATCTTGGACTTTCCAGAATCCACAACTGTGAGAAATAAATTTCTATTGTTTATAAGCCACCTAGTTTATGGTATTTTGTTATAACAGTCAGAATGGACCAATACAATGCAGAAAGAGAGGTGAATATAAAGATCAGGAGCAGTGAGAAAGAAAGGTGTCAAATAATTCCAACAATCTCAATAAATAAGAGAAAGAAGTATGTACTGATTTGAAGTTTTGGGCTAGGCTTAGAAACATAAAGAGTAAAGACAGTTTGAAATAGCTGCAATAGAAAATGCAATTACAATTCAACAAGAGATGAATAAAATGATTGCTCATCAGCCTAGAAAGTTCAGTTGAAATTAGAAAGCATTTATCTGGAATGGAACAATCTATGTTTTTTTATGATTTCTCCTAGGACTCATTGGCTGCCCAGTGCCAGAGAAAAAGGTCTGGATGATTGCAATTCCCCTTTCTCATATTCTACCAGTCTTGCTGCTGGCACGAATCAGGGTGATCTTTCTGGTGTCAGATGAGATACAAAGGATTTTTCTCCTCCTGTTCTCCATGGTTTGTTTTACCTCTTTGATA
The DNA here is from genome assembly GCA_963575035.1 of Avahi laniger. Taxonomy (NCBI): domain Eukaryota; kingdom Metazoa; phylum Chordata; class Mammalia; order Primates; family Indriidae; genus Avahi; species Avahi laniger. The sequence goes on from CAUYSK010099350.1 coordinate 9,384, forward strand.
AAAAGAAGCTGTTTGCCAAAGTGAAGAAAGCAGAGTCACCAAAACATAAGCCCCCTCATCGATCACTGACAGTGTTTCAGACTTATTCAGCCCAGTTGTTGTGCAGATGAGGGGGGGATAGAATTGCCAGAAACCTGAGGAGAAAAGTTTTCAGAAAGTTAAACCAAGTGGGAGTAATTAATTTTCCCAAGCATAGAGTGAAATGTCTCTCCAAGAACAGTAGGGAGGTCACGCCTGACCTTTGGAAACTGTATTATGTGGCAGGAGCCCCAAGTACTTTCTGTCACTTTTCTAACATCTCCTGGGGAAGCCTGAAAGACTTGATGCCAGTCAGTGCTACTTGACCATCATGGAAATTTCCAGTGTTGACCTTCTCTGGATGTATATAATATCAAGGCATTGAGCTTTAATATGCAAGATTGAATCTTCGGTTCAACCTCAGAATCCAATTGGCAACAGGGTGGATACAGTCTCTGATTGTCAGGAGTGAATGAGTCAAAAATATATTATTCATATAATAATTTAGACAGTAAAATGGCCCACAAAATAAATGGATTTCTTTTTAACTTTAAAGGAGACCATTTTGACAATATAGGATTAAAGGGAGGCATATGTCCATGTAATCCAACTACTCTAAATTAAGAGAAATCTCTCATCAGAGAATTTTAAAACTACTATAGCTTCTCTTTCACAATTAATTTTGCTAATGGTCAAGTTCCTAAGTGAGGCAGTATCATTTAAGCTCAGCTCTATTCTTTCCCGAGCAAAGAGTCTGTTGAAAGGATGCCGTAATAAAGCCAAGATAGGGCTCCTTTGTGCCTTTTAATGGAGTGAGACAGAATGGCATCAGATCAGGAATAACTTTAAGCGCTATCGCTGCTACATGAGGAGATAAAACAGAAAGCATTCAGTGTCTTTGAGTTGTTTTGAAGTAGAAGCCTGTGCTTGAGCAAGAAATATTTGTAACTGGAACTGACTGTAGTCTGAACTAAGAATTGCCGTTGGCTGTGAGTAATGAATTCTGTGCCTGAGGTCTGTGTTATTGTTTCTGTTATTCAATATCTTGGTTCCAAGGCAAATGCTGTTGGACTTGGGCACGTTTATAAATGAATAGTACAGTATAAATTTCAAGAACCAATGAAGACAAGGAAAAGGAAGCACTGCAGTAAGAAACACTTTCAGCCACTTCCTCAGAAGGCAGCAGTCTCATACATAACAGTGACTTTTTATATGTCTGGCTCTTTCTAATTAATATATGCTATCAACATAACTCTGCAACTTAAGTCTACTAAGCTCATTTTTAAAATAATGAGACTAAGGCTAATATTTAAGAGCTTTGCTCAGTCACATGGCTGAAAGGAACAAACCTAGTTGTTAAGCCCATCAGATTCATCCTTGCTTAGTTGCTCTCAAAGTATAGACTTAGGATCAGCAGCATTGCATCACCGGGAAACTTGATAGAAACTGTGAGGGTGGGGCTCAGCAATCTGTGATTTAACAGGCCCTGCAGGTGATTCTGGTAAAACTAAAGTTCGAGATTGTTGAACTAGTAAAAAGCTTAGGCTCCCCACCAGTTTACTATAATTTCCCCACTATATGAAAATATTAAGAATTGGAAAATATTAAACTCGCACATATTGAGTACACTGTCCTTATAATGTGTCCATAATTCCATCATCCACTTAGCCATTTCCATCTGCCTAGATTCATTCATTCAACAATGACTATACAGACTGTTTCATACTGATAACAGATAAATACAAAGATTAAGACAACCTATCTGATATTAGACAAACAGGGCAAGTACACATGAAGCAGTTTTATAACAACACAAGGCACTATCCATTAACTGCCAGAATGAAAAATTCAGAGAATCCCATGAGATTTTGAATGAGAAAGAGATGATGAAATTGTCATAGAAAGACGTCATGGAGAACACAGAACTCTAGCATGATCTTGGAAGAATGAGAATATAAAAAGCTGATGGTGGTTATGGAGTAGTGGTGGGACTATTCCAGGTAAGCAAAAGCCTGGAAAAATGCTTTTGATAATTTTCAGAACAACATCCTGTTTTCTTAGATAAGGAAATTGCTACATTGGTTTAAATGTTCACAGGAGATAGCTGATGTATAAAGAGTCTTGGAATAGGAATGAAGAGACCTGGATTTTATTCTCTCACGGCTAAGTAACAGTTGGTAAACCATTTATTTCCTTATTTATAAAATAGCAGTTTCAGTACAACACTTGTTAACAAAATTTCTGGAAAAAATAAAGCAAATAATCTCTGTCATGCTTTCTCAATCTAGCATTATGTATGTTCTAGGAAAAAAAAGTTCAATTTTTAAATAAGTTTGGGGATCAAAGGATTAAATTATGCTATAGAAATTATGGGACTTCTCAGGACCTTCATTGTGCTCAAGAGATTGTGATTCTCTCAGAAGTGAAATCAGTATGTGCTACACCCCAAACTTTTTTTTTTTTGCCATGGCATCCCTTTATTTGAGGGGAATCTTTTAACAACTCCCAGGCTAACACTGCAGACAGAACAGGCAGAAAAAAATAATGATCTATATGATAATGTCTGAGCACAGGGTGATGTTCATTAAATGTTTTTGTAATTTAATTGGATTTTTCTACAGATTAGTTTTAGTTCATCTTAGATCTTAATATACAATAACGGAAATGGTACAATAATCTGAACACAAGGCCAATCATTCTACATCCCCACAACTATAGCTCAGCATTCATTTTGTATACATCTCAAAGCTTTTAACAGCTTAAAATTTGCCCCAAAGGCAGCTGTTTCTAAAATTGTTAAGCTTCTAGATTTTCTGCAGCCTGAAAGATGTAGTGAAATTGCCAAAAATATTTCTCATGATTGATGCAGTCAATTCATAAAGATAGCCTACCGAGGTTTCACATGTAATGAGCAAATATCTACATATAAAATTATAGATATATAATTATATATACACATATATACATTACGTTTTATAGAGAGAGCTATATCTAAGTGAGTATTGTGGTTGGCGCTTATTAATAGGACAGGAATTGCATATTTTATATGAAGTTGACAAATATTTTTCATTCTAGCTCTTTGTGTCAGACACTGGGCAGGCAAGTTTGAAAAACATGGCAGAATATTTTCCTACAAAATATTCATGATCTAGCAGAGGACAGCAATGCTCATGTGTACTATTAATAGAAGTGCTAGAAGAGGGGCAAATATCTAATGGAAACCAAAGGAGGGAGCAGTTAATTCTGGTGGGGAGGAGAAACAATGGAAAGTTCCATTAAGAAGGTGGTTCTTGATTCAGGCCTGGAACAATGACTTTAACATGTTCAGGGAAAAATGGGGAGGATTGCAGGAAAATCATTTTGAGAAAGTACAAAGTTGTCAAAGTGCAAGTGCCATTCAGGAAGAAGTAAATAATCTTGTGTAATAAGAGAATAAAATGGAAGTAAGGAGCTGTAGGAGACTTGGGCTGAGCATTAATATCAAAGTGAGATTGTGAATATTGATAGTGACAAGGTAAGGAATAAAGACTTTATTCTGAAGAACATAGGAAGGTGTCAGAAAGATTTATGACAAGAAAAATCTTTACTTTAGAGAGATGTTTCTGACTTGTCATCAGAAAATATATCCCAGATGAATCAAATATTTAGATATAAGGGATATTAATAGTAAGATATCTTTCTATAGAACACTTACATAATAAATGGTCTGCCATCACAATATTCTACATCAAGCACTTCACAGATGTTACTCCTTTAATACTCTCACAACAAGAAGAGGTACAATTCATCTTCCCCATTTTAGACATAAAGCGATGTGCTTAATTTTCCACACCTTAAAATTACAGAGCAGAGTTCAAATCCCAATTTGTGTAAGTCAATGCTTTTAACAACTACTCCATGTTAATACTCATAAAAAAAAAAATCATAAAATAAGTAAAAGAATATGTGGGTGAAAAGTGTTTTGTTTTATATTCTTGAGGATAAGAAAAGACTTTTAAACAGAGAAAATGTTTAAAACAAAAATGATAGATTTGATTACATAAACATTAATATAGAATAGAATAATTATGATCAAAGTAGAAACACAAGCAACATAATAGGAAAACACTGGCAATCTCTATGAGAGAGGTCTAATTAATATCAAATGTTTCTAAAAATAAATATGAAAAATGTGGACTCCCCCAATAGAAAAATGGACAAAGGACAGAAACAACAAATTTATAAAAGGAGAAATACTATTGGGAATATTTACAAATAGGTAGAGTGTGGTGAAATAAACATTCTCATACCAAATTTGTTGGTGTATAACTTTGCACCATCTTTCTAGAGGATAATTTAACAACCAGTATCATAATGTAAATGTCAGTTCTTTGACCCAATAATTTTATTTTAGAATACTTTCCTTTAAAAGATAATAAGATGTAGTTGAATTAATAGAAGAAAAATAATGAAATTGGTTGGGAGCAGAGAGGCTTTACAATACTAAATTGAAGATTTATGGATGTAAGATACCAATCCCATTCAGATTATTTTCTTTTCTTTCAAATGTATTAGGCAGACTCTGTGGTCCTTGCTGTTCCTCTGAAATGTAACAAGTCTACAGGGAGAGATTGTGGGTATTACAGAGGGCAGGGAGCTAATGAGGGCCCTTTGTAAAATTTGGCTTGGAAACATGGTATTCAAAGTCATGGCCCCTTTTCATATGGAGTATATTCTGCAACACTGGAATACTAAAAAGTTGAAAACTACTTGGGATTGTAAAACTGCATGCATTTTTAAAATACTGTCCTCGCCTACATTCAAGCTTATTAACCCAAGGTCAGAACTTTGAAATTCAGATTTTTGCATGCAGTTGTCTGAGCTTCACAACTTAAGGTTATAGGAATTAAATCTTACAGAATGAACTTGTTTATTCAATAGACAAATACCAGGTACCTGGCATCTGGTTTTCAATAACCAATGTGTTTCCTGGGGTTGGAGCTCAGAAAACAATGCCCCAAAATGAAGGCCTCAGAAACAGTTTTTCTCAGACTTTCTCCTGCCTTCCTGGGCTCTCACTCTTCATCTCCTCTTAGGCAAACCACAGAAACTAGAAGCATTCTTTCCTAAGGTGAGTCATAGAAACCAGAGCTCCCTTTCCCCAAAGTGAGCCATAAAACCTAAAAATATTACTCTAACCTTCCCCCACCATTCCATGTAAGAGTGGGCCATAAAGAAATCCTCTAACCTACCTTATTTGAAAGTAGGTCATAAGACCCCCATTCCAGAAATGGTCCTGCCCCATACCCCAGAGGAAGGAATGCCACACTGAGAAGCCAAGGCAAATCCAGACAGACAGGCCTTGCTGGGTTTCCCCACTCAGTATACTACTATCAGATCACTTTTTCCTTGTTCAATCACATTTCTACACAGCTGTCCCCTCTTCATCTAATCTAAACATAAAAATGGACAGTTTTCCCTGTATCTTAGGTCCTTCCTTCTGAAGGCTCCAGAGTCCTGTAAAACTGTGATTAAATACATTCCTTATGCTTTCCTCTTGTTAACCTGCCATTTGTTATAGGAGGGTCAGCCATGACACCTACGATGAGTGGGGAAAAGTATCGCTCATTTCTTCTCCCATGATGGGTAGATATCAATGTAGCAATATCAACCACATCATTGCCAAATTTCAAAATCTTTAGCCCTTTTCACAAATACACAATTAAACAAAAAGTGAAGCCAAGAGATCAAAAGTACTTGAACTTGAAAGGGACTAGCATCTATAACCTCTATGTTGAAGGAGGCTATGTACCAAGGACATTTAAATAACTGCAAGTTTCACTCTCTTTAAATGCTATCTCGGGTGTTAAAAAATAAATGCAAAGAGAATTTTTCTGTAATTTAACATCCTCTTACTGTACCTCTTAACATAACATTCCCACTCATTTGAATTCTGCTGATCAATGTCTTTGGCTCCTTTCTATCTCTTCTACTGAACCAGAGGAAGCTTCTGGTGGGGAGCTTCCTTTTCTCCAAGAAATACAAATCCTACATGGTGGTTGCATTTGCTCTGTAAGAAGAATAGGAAGCAAGAAGCCTGTAGTAAATACTTCTAATTCTAACATGTAGAAAGCAGCCCTTTCCTGATTGTGTACCCAGGGCCATTTTTATGCATGTAAGGTGGTAACCAAAATCTCATTTAGAATCTGATATAGATGTACCCTTCCTACCTGAATCTGAGATTCTATGCTGGTTTGGATATTTATTAATAGACCCAGCCATTATCAGACTATGTATGGAAGACAAAAATTAAAATGATAAAATACCAGTAAGACTAATGTATAATATTCTATATTTGTGTTTTTTTCTTTTTTAGTTCTAGAGTGTCACTTTTAAATCAAAGAGTTATATTAGTCAGGAATTACTTAATATAAGCATGATATAATTAGTTTTTATCACCAACTACTAACAGAACATCTAATCCAATTCAGAATCTTAACAAGTTAATTTTGCGAGGCACCAGAGGGGGGGCTCAGATGCTCACCAGCACCCCTGGCCAGCTGCCTTGCAGCCTGTCCTGTTTCTTTCTTCTTCTTTTGTCCAGATCCTCTCTCACTCAATCATCGCCACCTGAGTGCCACTCTTGCCATAGCCACTGGGCAGCACTGTTGTTTCTAACAGGGTCTGCCATCCAAGTGTACATTAGCTTGTCTTTGAATGTTTTTAGCTTCTGTTTGAGCTTTAATTTCAAAGAGAAAATGGTTTCTTTAATTTCAAGAGAATGTGCAGTCAAAAATATCATCTATTTTATGGAGGAATTCCTCATTTTCTTCTATTTCCTGTCTCTCTCATGGTTGTTTGTTTTCTTTTCTTCTTGCTGTATTTTTTTTTCCTGGCACATGTGCTTATAGTTACCATCACCAAAGTGTTCTGGCTGTTCTGATTATGATGTATGGGGCTCTATATCAAGATCACCTTTTGATTGGCAAAGAGCTGAAGAGCTGGTCTAGTAGAAAGCTTGGATACAGATCTCTTGTCTCCAAACATTTTCTTTCTAACCCTACTTTGCAATTTGGAGCAAGGATTTGTTTGGTGCCAGCGGATAGATGGATCCCTGGCTTATGGTAAAACCCATAAAGCTGTAGCTTCTTCATGGAGAGAGATGTAGTGCTTAATTCGTTTCAGAAGCTTCGGAGTTTCATCACGTATACAATCCCTCCTTTATCCTGCCTCCCTAATGATCTACTTGTAAAACACTTGTCTGAATGAGTGAAAAATTATTGCCTAAGGTTGGCAATTTGATATATTCCATACAGACACAGTTCTCTCTACTACGTTTCAACCAACACTTCAAATTCATCTGGTTATTTTCTAACCTGAGAAGGTACTATAAACTGCTGTTAACAAATGTGGAGAGTTTTACACTTCATGTACTCAAAATTTAAACAAAACTGAAATGAACATGAAGCTAAGTAACATAAAGTAAGGGTGAAATGTTATGTGCCAAGATTTCTATTATTTTGACCATTTTTGTAATTTAGATGTTGAATTAGCTTCTTGGGGATTTTCTGGGTCCTGCATTCATACGGCCCACCAAAGAACATATTGAATAACCTACATGACTAAACCTAAAACTTTTTAAGTTACAATAATAATAGCTAACATTTGTAGAGAGCTTATTATTTGCCAGGCACCCAGAAAATGCTTTACATAAATTATTTTTATTTAATCCTCATGATAAACCCTATGAGTAGATATAACATCAAAAATTGAAGTACATTTCTAAGCTGGTAAGTGATGTAGAACAATTATTCCAGCCCAAACAGTCTGATTACAGAGAGTACCTCATGAATCCTTATACTATGAGACCATAAAATGTTAAAAATAAAGACATTTTTCTTCTCAGTGTTAAGTAACACAGTTTTAATAATACCTTTCATAAACCTACATTTGTTTTCCACACCCACAGTCAACTTTTTCTAATGTATTTAGAGTCCTTTGTTTATGCTTACATTTCTGTATTAAATCATGCACAAAACATTATCCTAGACACAAACATCCTTCTAGTCATTATCTCAATACTCAGGAGTCAATGTAACCTTTAGATAATCTTTTCTCCATGATCATTTTTATGTTAAAGAAAGTAAAGGAAGATAATGCAAACATATCTTTCTTTCTGTGTCCAATATTTTAGTCTGGTTTATGAGTATAGCCAAGGCATTGCATACCTGAGTACAATTGGACTCAGGTATTTGATCTGCTTTTTTCAAATATCAATGGTGTTCAGTATTCACAAAGAACAAACTATGCAGAAAGCAGTGTATCTGGTTCTCTGAAAGAAGGAGACACTAATATGACTCACCCTCTTGGTTCATGTGCATTCTAGGAAGACCGGCACATAGACACAGACAAAAATTCCACCTGGTGTGATTTAGAGCTGTAACTTTCATGTGTACCTCATGCTATGAAGATTTGATAGTGATGGGAAGAATTTGTGCCACCTGACAGTGGAATCAAGAACCTTTTAGAGGTGGTGATTTTTGAGCTGGAATTGGGAGAGTGTGTAAGACTGTTTTTCAAGAGAAAACCCTCATGAAGCTAATTCAACATCTTTTAAGGTACAGAGGAAAAGTATTCTAAATCCCATTATAAAATAAGTCATTAAATGAATTAGATTCTCTTACCAGAAAATTTGCCTCTAACCATAGCTATCAGATAAAACATGATTGAATAATCAATTTATGAATTTTATAAAGAATCAAGATTTTTGTATCTGCTGTGAGCACTTCTAGATTTTTAAAAATTTGATAAAACTTCACTTATTTTAAGTAGAAACTAATGTGTAGTGGTTAAGAGCAAATACTCTAGAATGAGACCCAAACGGTTTCATTAAATCCTGAATCTGCTACTTAGAAGTAGCTGGGTTACATAAATTATTTTACTTCTCTGAGTCTAAGATTCTTTTTCCAGGAAATGAAGGAAAAATAATACTTATCTCAGTGTATTGATGGGTACAGGGTTTGACATGTCATTGGTTCTCAAAATATAAAGTCCTCAAAATATGGAAATATTTCACATATTTCTAACCCAACTGTGCATAGCAAACTGCTCAAAAGTGCTTAAAGTAAAAATGGATGTATAAGCACATAAATGAAGAGAAAGAATGAGGAAGTGAGTGAATCTGGCAGTGCTTTAATTCTACAAGTTATCTCCTTTAAGAAAATAAAGGTGCCCTTGGAGCATTTCTATAAGAGCAAATTAAAGCTTCTTTGTTAGTCAGTACATACTGTTGTGCTATGAATGTAAGCTATTATTCTGATATCATGAGAATATTTGGCCAGATAATCAGAACTACACAGATCCTGTTCTGATCCATCTGCCCTCTTTAGGAACTCCCTGATATTTTGCTATAGTTTAATTGTATAGTCATAATATTCTCATGAATATATAAATTTTTTCAAAATTTTATATGGGTATAAAATAAGAAGGCAGTGAATGAAAAGGAAGGGAGACCTTTTGGGACAAAGTTGGCTAACATTCTAAAATGGCATATATCTAAAAGGTGGAATCTGCATTAGGACATATAATTTTAGCAAAAAGATTTGTTTTCCCCCAAGGAAGAAGTGGAGAATTGCTTTGTAAGTAACATAATTGGTAACTCAAAAGGACCTCTTGTAAATAGTTCTAAAACATTACATCACAATGTTCCCCAAGGAGAACTGAAATATTTGAATTTAGAGGAATAACTTTAATGAAGACCTTGCCTCCCTAATTATGCATTTTGATGTTATATTACCTTTTTCCCACTTAGTCTCTTTTTTTCTCTCTTTCTCTTAATCATGCTGAAAGGAATGTAAGGTGAAACTAATTCTATGTCACGCCATACAGAAAGATAATGGAATGAATGATAGGGAATGAGATACTGAGTATAAAGCTGCTCATAAGAGGAAGATTAGAGCAGCTACAAATTCATTTAAGAAGAAAGTAACCAGAAGAATTAAAGATTTATGAAAGTTAACCAAGTTGAAAGAGTGAAGAAATTAGATAAAGAAAGTATTTGTAGTGGGGGTATTGGGTTTAGAATTGATGGAAACAGGTTAAGACCCAGGTGGCTATGGAAGAACAACATCATCTATGTCATGGGGCTTAAATGTGGAACCCTATAAGAAAGGGCCAAGAGTTTGTGTGTATCTAAAAATCAGAGCTAAAACCAACTTGCCAAAATGATAGAAGAAAGAATTTGGATCACTGATGTTTAGCTTTGCCTACGGAATTCAGTGATCAAGCCATGCCCATAGAGCATGCATCCTAAAATTAATAATACCTTAGCTGAATATATATTTGCTACCTAAATAGCACATGATATGCTGATGACACTTACAACTGTTGGTAATGTTTCAGAGTACCTAATTGTGCTAATTAAGAAGTAATGATGAATTAATTCCTACAAAGGGTAAGTATCCTACTATATGCTTTATATGTATTCTTGCATTCATTCTCATTATAAACCTATGCAGCAGGTACTACTATTTCCCCAATTTTGCAGATAAAAATTGAAGAACCAAAGTTAAACAACCATCCTAGGTGACCCAGCTAGTTAGTTAAGGAGCTGGTCTGACTCCAGCTTCAACATTTAACCACTCTAGCGCACTGCTTCAGAGGGGCACCTTCTTTAAATTTTGTGGAAGAAGGGAGTGCCCTTATGTATAATAAGGACATCTACTTGTCCATGGATTCAAATCTTAACTCAGGATCTTCCTCTGTGTTTTCTTTCTGAGATAACGCCTCCATCAATTACCCAGTGTCCAGAGCCAGAAAAGTAGCAGTCTTTGTACATACTTCCGTCTCAACTTTTCATATTGAATATATTACCAAGTCTATCACTTCTCCCTGTTTCTACTGTCTCCAACTTTTCTCACCTGGACTTCTGTAGTAGCTTTTTTGTTTGTTTTTGTTTTTCTACTTCTCGCTTTCCCATTGCACCCCCAATATATTTACCACTTTGCAAACAGAAAAATATTTTCAAAATATTGGTTTGGATCATACATCTCTTTGTTTTAAACCTTTAAATGACTTCTCATAACTTCCTGTATAAAGACTAAATTCCCTAACATTAGTTGAGATAAACAAACTTGGCAAAATTCCTCCAATATTCAATAAATTAAAGTGGAAAGTTTATTCCTCTCCAAAATAACAATTCAAGAGAAGGGCTCCAGGTTGGCAGAGGATCTTCTGCAAGATCCCAGACTGAGGGTGGTACAACCACCTTCATCGCACAGCTTCCAATATCACACTGCTCTCATCATTGGAGTCTACCTGTGGTGGAAGCATACCTACTGTCTTAAAATCCTGTCTGAGCTGTGGTAACATCACTTCTGCACTCATCCATTGGAGAAAAATCAGTCACATGGCCACACTTAATGCAAAGCATACTGGGAAATGTAGTCTCTGTCTGGGCAACCATATGCTATTAATCAGAAAGAGCGAACAAATTTCAACAGACAGCTACCTGTCTCTGGCCCACTTTCTTCCCAACATCATTTGCTACCATCATCCACCTTGTACTTGATTCCAGCCACAACTTTACATTTGCATGTGATACATGATCTGTACCTAATAATCTCCTACTCATACTGGAGGTCAAGTATCACTTACCCAGGGAAGCCATTCCTCACTTGCAGGTTAGGTTAGGTCCTGCTATACAATGCATGGCACAGCCTCCTTTCACTCATAGCACTTACAGTTTTAATTTTTCCATTTTGTGCATGATTGTTTATTTAGTATATTTCTTTATCACTAGATCTTTAAGATCCTCAGAAGCAAGAGCCTTGATCACTTTTGCATACCACTGTATCCAGGCCTAACACACTACCTGAATTGGCACATAGTAATTGATTGCTTTCATATTATTTTCGAAGTTTTTCTAAGTAGTTTTGTCACATGACATTGTGTTATCCTGTAGAGCATTTTCATTACATTATCTTTTACTGAAGCCTACATTCACTCATTCAATAAATGTGTTAGATGACATAATAATGTGGTGAGAAATGGAAAAATGTGGTCCTTTATTTTGAAAGTTTTTATTATGCAGTTGAAGAAAGGGCACAAAAAGTCCTTGAGTATAAGATAGCTTTAAAAAGGTGTTGCTGAAGAATACAGTATTAAGTACTGAATGAGTAATATTGACACAAAGTGTTCTATAATCTCAGAAGTCAGCTGAGTAAGGGCTGCTGTTTTGGTGGAAAGTTTCCTGGAGAAAGTAAGGGATGGAACTAGACATTCATCTGTAGGTGCAGGAGCAATGCCCAGACATTTTGAGCACATATAGGTCTTTAGAGATACCAGCCAAACACCATACCTGAAACCTGAGATAGTTTGATATTCCCCAATAAGTCTGATCAGGAAAGTCCTTCAGGAACATTGTATGACCTTCTATGACTTCTTGTAGGAAGCAGCTTAGCATGTGAACTATAGACAGGAACTACCAGTTGTCCTGTCCTGTGCCTGAGCAATTGTGTGTAGAATGATTGGCATCCTGTGCTGTTTAGCCCAACAGTCCACTATCTTGGCCTGAGGTGGGATTTAAAAATCACAGTTCAGTTGATTTGTTATAGCTTGGTCAAAGTCTGTAGGCCAAAGGAACTTTCATTAATATAAAAATGTCTGAAAATTTCAGACAGATTTAGAAGGAGATTTGTGGCCATTGAAGCTACTAGAAGGTGAGATAAAAAATTCAATAAATAGATAGTGAAAGCACAGAGGTGTTGGTAAGCTTAAGAATACACCCAAAAGATCTCACCCCATGAAACCAGGATGTAGCAAATGGAGAACTAATGTCCCCCCTGAATGAAAGCAAATTGTGGCAGACTTTCCCTATATTATCCCCCTGACTTCCCTGAATCTTTCCTTGCAGATCCCACCTCCCACTTTAGAGGCTGAAAATGCCAAACAGCTCACTGGGAAAGCTAACAGCTACAGCAAGTCACACAACCAGCGCTGACCAGCTGGGACCTGAGTGGGAGGAGGCTTTGGGAAAATCTTTCCTTTCTCACAGACACAGATACCCAGAGACGGATCACCTCTTTCTCCTTTACTAGAGTGGTTGTGACTGCCTCATGGATCTATCACTGCTAAATTGAAATCATGAGAGATGACAATCCTGACAGCTTAAAGATGGTGAGGAATTCAGATGAAAAAACCTCATGGAAAAATGACGATGGCATCGCTGAGCCAGGGCTCTATTGCCAGCCCTATTACGTGAAATCATAGATGCCCTTATAATTTATGCCATTTTTGCTTGCAGTTCTATTACTTGCAGCCCAAAGCATCATATCTGATGGAGTATCTAATCAAATGAGATATCAAATTCAGTTAGATTAAAATTAAAGGTGGCATAAGGGTCTAAGTAAAGATTTTAAAACTGAAAAAACATTTAGGTAAAGCCATAAAAACATTTCTTCCATGTTATGTTTGCTTGTACACTAAGTTGAATCTGTTCAGGTAGTATAGTGCTAACATATCAGAGGCCAACAAATATCAGTTACAGTTTTCCTCCTGTATCTGAGCAACTGAAGAATATATTCCTGTCAAATTTCACTTTGCAGCATTCCAGAATTGATTGGTCAATTTTCTTTATGAAATATGCTTTTAAAATGTGCTTTTCAGTCCTCTAGAAATGCAGTTGAAATTTCATATCTTCTTAGCTTTGAATGTAGAAATCTGGGCTCTGTCAAGCTGGCAAGAAAGTGTTCCACCAACAAGATCTGTCAATAATGACAAAGCAAGCCAAGTAGCCCATGTGGCTCCCATATAACAATTTTTTCTAAATCATATTCTTTTTACAGTTTGAAAGGGAATTAAAATTACAAATGCAAGATTAGTCGCAAAGCCTTGTAAGGACCAATTCAAGTGAGAGATCCTGAAGTTTCAGCTTCATTAGCTTCAGAGTACATCCATCTCTGAAATTCAATTTTGAATGGAAAAAAAAAAAAACTGTATGAAAAGCCTCAATCTAGTCTTTAGATACTGATATCAAAATTCACATCTTATGTTCCAATCCCGAGAAGCCTGAATAAACACCCTTAACCTCAAAACCTGATCTGCAGGAAAAGGCTGTTGGTGAGCTGGCCTCAAGGCAATCTTTCTTCTTTTTGTAAAACTATGCCCCACAATTTTTCTTCCTATAATGTCTTCTGTCTGAAAATTAGTCATAAAATCTGTTCCCGGCAGAGGAGAGAAATGAGGACATAATGGTATGATCTATGCTTCCTGCCAATGTCGCTACTTCAGTGATGGAGGTGCTCTGTGCGTCTGCTGGTTATTGGATTACAGCTTCTGTTCCTGCCTGCATCCACCAGGGATCTAAGTGCCTTGCCTTTATTTCATGACCCTGGTGTTTACACTATGTCCCACTCTGTGCCATGTTTTCCTCTGAGCTATCAAATATTTCTAATTCCTATCCTCAGCCTCTGTGCTTCCTGCCAATTCCCAGAGGCAATCAGTAGCCTCCTCATTTCTTAGATTCTGTCCGCCAAACTTCCTGCCCAAACATTTGACTGTTTTTCTACATATATCTCCAATTTATATGTTTCAAAGTTGAAGAACTTTGAAACCATAAGCTGTTTATGCTTTCTCTTAACTACCAAAATTTCCTTCTTCTTCTTTGTGTTTTATTTTATTTTTTTAATGTAGCATCTTTTAACTCTGTAGAGTTGGCCTCAGTGTCTGTATTCTTCCAATGATTCATTTTCCAATGGAAAGTTTTCAGGAAAACTCGACTTTACCCACTTATAGACTTCAAACCTTATATTTTATTCATTTGGAATGGAATTTTTAAAAATGGATTATTAATTTTGTAGGCTTTTTGAAAGTGATTTAAACAACTCTGATTTCCTGTTTGCTCTCTTAGTGCTCCATGAACTTATTGCACTGCATTTGAATTGTTGTTTTCTCATCTCTTGCCCCATGGGACTGAATTCTTAGGGCAGGATCAGGGTCTTGTATGTCTTAGTTCTTCCTTAGCATCTGGCCTGGGGACTGGGATACAATAGGTGCTTGATGATTCTTTGTAGAATGGAATGAAAAAAAATTATCCTGTTTCTTTTTTATATTAGAGCAGTGTTAATATATATTGTAGAGGTAAATTTTTAAAATGGGGAAAATTTAGATTTTCTATATCATCAGAATTATTACTCAGATTTCCTCTATATATAATATATGAAGCCATAAATATAATTTTTAAATATGAGTTTAAATTTTTTATTTCATTTACTATCTAAAATGCATGAACTGCTAATGGCTCATTTTCCCTTAGTCCTAATGTCCTGGTTACTTTTTTAAGTAAAATGTCATTTTACTTATTATATGTCATATGTTATTTATAATTTGAATTTTCTTCTTTCTTCACATCTCTCTGTACTTACCTGATGCCTCTGCTCTTTTCTTTAACACCCCTTAATTTTTGTTACTAATAACAGTGTTAAAATAAAATACATGTGTTTATTATTTCCAACAAATATGTCTTATTTGTATTTTTAATTGTTAAATTCAGGTCTAATTTCAAAAGTAAATGAGTGCAAATAATGAATTTTTACTGTTTCCACACACATATATCTTGAATTTCATTAAGATAATTAAAAAGCAGAGCAAGATAGTAAGTTCTACACATGCGTTCTAAGAGAGGGGGAAATTGGAAAGTTTTAAACCCACATGGCTTCAAATTCAGCTCTGACATTTGTAGCTGTGTGATCTTCGGGAGTTGCTTAACTTCTCTGAACTTTAGTTTTCTCATTAGGAGAATAGAAAACATAGGGACCTCAACTGGTGGTTAAAAGAGTTAAGGTATTAAAATACATAAAGTATCCAACACATGATAGATGACACATTGATATTAATTCTTTTGTCTACAATGAACTTAAGATGTTAATATTGTTCACAACTTCATGTTCTCATGTAAGAGGTTGGTATTTTATAGGGAAAAGTGAAATAGACATGTTCATGTATACATTAAGATATTATTTTTATATACAAAAGAATTTATAAAACTAAAGAAATTACACAGGGAGACCAAGGGAGGAAGCATACTTCTGCTTGCATTGAGTGGATGCTTTAGGCACAACCAAATCTGTAGGTAATCCAGAACAGATAGTGCCTGATGTAATAACTTTGAAGGTCTAAAAAGCCTAGACATTTTAAAAGAATCTTGGCTCTACACTATTGTTTTATATTTTAGCATGGATGATTCTTGTTTAGCTTATGGCATATTAAGTTCATGAGTGTGGCAAACTTATAGGTCTGGATTGCCTGTGCCAGAATGATTTTAATTCCTTTTTCATATTCTTCTACTGTGAAAGCTCCAAAGCTAGGGCTTAAATATACTCATGTTCTACTGCATGTTCCTGTTAGCAGTGACCACGTCACCCAGTTCTACACCACCAGACTGAGTTGAAATCACTGGGCTTGTCATCTGAGCAATAGTCTTTAAAAAGTGGTTTTAAAATGGTACTGTCCTTTGGCTTTTCCTACTTCTTCCTACTTCCACCTGGAAAACTGATGTGATCCTATGTTGAAACCTGAGACAATGGTCATGAGCATCCACCAGTACATGCTGAGAATAAATGAACAGAAAAAAAAAGAGAAAGTTCCTTGGAGCCCTGGACCACTAACCCTCACTTCTAGCTGTCTGAGATACATAAGCCCTATTTGTCTAACTCACTATACAGACTTTCAGTTGCTTAAATCTGAATTCAATCCTTATGGATACAAGTTTCTACCTGAGCGTAGAAGACAGAAAATGAGTTAAAGATTATTTTCCCAGTTCTCTCAGGGATGGTACATATCAAGTTATCATTCTAGGTGCATTGAAGTAAAGTTGATTTATTAAGAAAATGGATTATTAGGGCATTAGGACATATTTCTCTTTCAGATTTGGTTGAGAAAGTTTGTACTAAATCCTTGCTATATAAAATATGATCTATAGACCAACAGAATAGGCATCATCTGGTAACTTATTGGATATCTAGAATCTCAGAATGTCCCCTCCCCACCTAGTGAATCAGAACCCGCATTTCAATTATAATCCCTAGATGATTCATATGTACAATAAAGTTTTTAAAATGCTGGATAAATTGTGAGTTCTTTGAGGTCAAAGGACCAATCTTTTTTTTTTTTTCTTAAATCTTTCATATCTCTGTTTCCTGGAACAATGTCTAGATGGAACATTATAAGCCCAACCAAATATTTGTTGAATGAAACATAATACTGGCTTGGTGTTAACCATTAAATTACATTATAGCTTAGATTATCAGAAATCTAGCCATTATTTGCAAAACCAAGGTTACGGCTATAAGGAAATGAGTAATGGGACAGATATGACATAAAGGGAAAGTGGTTAAAAAGTTATAAAGCACAGAATGAAATAAATGATAGGCTCTAGAGGTACACTGAAATTAAAAGTTTGGAGGAATATAGGCCCCTCTAACAGAAAGAGTTAAAGATAGAAAATTGATGGGTAAGTCATGGGGAGATGTCTTGCCAATGTTCATGGTATTACCTGGAGCTATCTTGATTTATCTATTTTAGGTCAATGGTTCTCCCATTTGGGAGACTGGCAGACTTGACTCTGGGGAAATCTAGGAAACACTGTCTCAGGAAAATGTGCATATGCACACATACAAACATGCTCCTTCCAGTTTCAGGAAATACACAGACTCCCTAAAACCTACCTACCGAAAGTACAGTAAACTTCAGATAGAGAGCCCTTCATGGGACTTGGATTTTCTACATTACTAGTTGTATAGAATAATGGTCTATTAAATCTAGAAATGATTCAGAGAAATAGGTTGAGTCTACTTCCTAATATATTTCAAATCCTAAATTATTTCCCAATTCAACTTTTGACTGAATAGGTTGAATTGTGACCCTTGCCCTAAATATATTGAAGTCCTAACCCTAGTACCTCAGAATGTGACCTTATTTGGAAATAGTGTTGTTGCACATATAATTAATATAAGATCTTACTAAAGTAGAATGGGTCTTCAAATCAACATGACTGATGTCACATTGAAAGTTCAAATAGACAGCCACATGAGGGGAGAACATAGATGACGACCTAAGCAGAAACTGAAATGCTGCATCTGAAAGCCAAGGAATGCCTGGGGCCCCCAGAATGTGCAAGAGGCTAAAAAGGATCCTACCCTAGGGGTTTAGGAGTGGGCCTGGCCCTGTCAACACCTTGATTTATGACTTCGAAATGTGAGAAATGTGAGAGAATGGATTTTTGTTGTTTAAATCATCTGAGTTTGTGGAAACTTGTTATAGCAGCCCTATGAAACTAATATAGTAGGAAAACCCAATTCTAAATTATAATAATTTATTTCAAAATGTCTGCCATGGTTATTAAGAAAAAACATTTATTCAGCAAGTATTCATTGATCTTCACTGTGTGAATTCATTGATCTTCACTTTGCCATTTAACATACCAAAATAAATAAGCAATAGACTATATACATAACTCATCAATCATGAACATGATAGCTGTCTCACCAAAAATCCCTTACAGAATGTTCTTTCCAAGAGCTTCAATGAGGACAAAATCATTCTTTGAACATGCACACGCAAGTGCACACATATTACTCTTATTCTTACAGAAAACAGAGCACAACTTTTATTTAAAAGTTACTTAGTTGACCTGGATCTCAGTTCTTTTGTCAATAAAATGAACATTAAAAATTAAATATTAAAATTTTCTCTGAGTTTCAAATTTCTATCAGGTCATAGATAATAATTGATTGGTAGTTCGTTTGCTAGGGACTATCTAAAATAGATTATAGATATTTAACCTAAAGAAAAATGAGGAAAAAATAGTTCTCTTCCAATATCTGAAAAGTAAAAAACTGGAAGAGTTATTGTTGCATGTGACTTCCTTTATTTTTTTTGAGACAGAGTGTCACTCTGTTGTCCCAGCTAGAGTGCTGGGGTGTCAGCTCACAGCAACCTCAATCAAACTCCTGGGCTCGAGCAATTCTACTGCCTCAGCCTCCCAAGTAGCTGGGACTACAGGCATGCGCCACCATGCCTGGCCAATTTTTCTATATATTTTTAGTTGTCCAGCTAATTTCTTTCTATTTTTTTTTTAGTAGAGATGGGGTCTCGCTCTTGCTCAGGCTGGTCTCGAACTCCTGAGCTCAAACGATCCGCCCATCTCGGCCTCCCAGAGTGCTAGGATTACAGGCATAAGCCACTGCACCCGGCCTGTTGTATGTGACTTCAAATGATAAATGGGGACTGGTATGGATGGAATTGGACTCAATATATGGGAGAAGTTGTTAATAATTTTAGCTTAAATAATTTTAGCTCAAATTAATACATTCTTGGTCATAGGGATTTGATCATTTATACAATCATTTGCCAACATGGCATTTTAAGCATTATAGAATGGATTAGTGTTTTCCTGGGTCATATTTTCCATAGGCTATGGAATCCAGAAAGACATATTTGGAAGATGATTCATTCTGGAGATGGAATGAAGTCCAAACCCTGTATCTATTTCTTAGTAAAGCTATATAAATTTAATTTTTGAATCTCACCTTTCTTACCCATAAAATACAGATATTAATACCCACATTAAAATATTGTTGTGAATTATAAAATAATGCATACAAAGAAAATTGTCACTAGTTGGCACTTAGTAACAGCTGATTCCTTCCCTTGCTCTGTTATTCTATGTGTATTTATATTTGCAACTGTTTACTGTGTTGGGGTACAAAAATACACTACTAAATGAAACAAGAGAACACCATTAGAGAATATTTTTAAGAAAATTATTTAGAAAGACAAGTAACAAAGTATATACCTCTACATATTAATATTTACAGTTGCAGGGATATAGAAGTTTGCCATTAACCACTCAGATTTGTTATATGTTTCATCCTTAAGGGAAACAACAATGCATTTAGAATAGAAAATCCTGACCAATATTTTGGAGGTAGAGGGAAAGAGCAAAGGCTTGAAAACATTGCTAAGCTCCAATCCTAAGAAGCACCTATGGAGTTCCAAACAATTTGAGAACAAAAGCAGCTTCCAAGTATTTTATCTTTCAAAGCAATTATTCACATGGTTTTAATTTGCAGAAACATTCCCTTCATAGTGAGAAAGTAGAGCTGTACACTCAGCTTCTTTAGTTTAACTGCTGTATGGTATATAATTCCATAGCTATTTTTTCAGCTACTGTGTTCTGGATGTGGGTATTTCTGTAGCCATATTCTGCATTTCTCTACTAAAGTTATGATGTTTGCCCACACACTTCTGAAAGCAAAATGGAAAAAATAAAATGTAAAGTTCCACTGAAGATCCTTTGTAATATTTTCTCATGTTTTCTCTGTGTAAAACAATGCCAGTAATAAAATATTTTAAAATACAATTCTATTCTTTGGAGTATTCAGTTCCTTTGGTGTAGATAATGAACCCTCATTATTGTGGACATTTTGACTCTTGATTTAAGAAGATATAATTTTCCTTTCACTAAAACACTGATTTTAAAATATGCCATTCAAACGGTGTTAAGGAAAAGTGAAAGAAGTTTTTATTCAGTCTTTCAGTCTTAAGATATGTGTATCTTAAGACTTCATACTAGCTCCATTCTGTATTAGTAGTGTGATCCTGGACAATTACCTAAATTGTCTGAATTTTTCTTATTTTTATTTACAAAAAAGGAAATTATATATGCTTCCTACAAATCTGAGAGTAGTAAAGCTCAAAGTAAACATGCATATAAAATTTCTTTGCAAATTATCAAGAGCTATGCTGATGAAAACTTCATTATTTAACATGTTCTATCTTGATCGCTTATTACCATATTTGTATTTTTCTCTTGTGCTTACCTTTTGCATAACTCTTACTCAGCACCTATCACAGTGAATGGTGGACTTGGTCCATTTTGTATCTGGCTTGCTGTAATTCTAAAAGTCTTAAGAAAATAAAGACCCTAATTCACTAAAAGGTGATCAACTCCCCATTCAACATGTTCATTCATTCAACAAATAATTATCAAGCATCAACTAGGTACCAAAAACTGTGCTGAGTACAGGGCCTACAATATTGAAAACTACAGACCAAATTTTTGTCTTCATTCAACTTATATTTTACTGGGTTAAGACATAAAATAAACAATATAAATAAGTAAAACACTACATGTGTGTGATTATAAATGCTACGGAGTAAAAATAAAGCAAGAGTATGTGCTTTGGGATGTAATTTTATGTAGGATGACTAGGGAAGATCTTCCTGAGGTCATATTTGAGTAAAGATCTGAACTCTGATATAAGCGAGAAGTGGCCTATGCAGCTATCTGGGACAACAGGCTTATAGGCAGAAGGAACAGTGAGTACCAAAGCTCCAGGCAGGAGCACATTAGCATATTATTATAGAAGATGAGATAAGGCCAGGGTAGCTGGTGAACAGTGAGTGAGAGGAAGAGCTATAGGAGATGAGTTTGGAGAGGTAAATGGTGGAGGCAGATGATCCACAGGCTATCAGCTCTGGTGAGGATTTTGACTTCTATGTCAGATGGGAAGTCATTACATGATTTCATGCAGAGCAGAAATGGGATCTGATCACTGGATCTACTCTGTTGGGAACAGACTGAAGATGATCAAGGTGAAACAAGAATATCATTTAGGAGGCCATTTAAATAATTATTGGCTTGCACCAAGATAATAATACAAAGGTGGTAAAATTGGTCATGTTCTAAATATATTTTCAAGGTGGATCCCTCAGGATTTGCTGATGGATTAGTCATCGAGTGTAAAAATAAAGATAAGAACCAACGATAGTTGCAAGAATCTTAACCTGCTCAGTGAAAGAATAGTGTTGCCATTTTTTGAGATGAAAAACATAGGAGAGTACTATTTTAGGGGGAGACCAGTCCATCAGTTTTGAACATTAAAAGTGATTATTAGAATCCATATCTACTTACCTCCTTCTGAGCTCTCACTATTAACTTAGGAACATTGAAAAACATTCTGATAAATTATAGTGAGAAGCCTTGAGTCAATTAGTAGGGGAATTCCCAAAGCAACAGGAAATTTTTTACCATAAGGGTCAGGCTTCCAGCTTTCACCATACGAATAACAATGTAAAAAAAGAAAAAACTAATTATAACTCATTCTCCTGTCAAAACTTTAACAAACATTCTCTGCCATAGACAATAGCCTGTCTCGACAGCAGGAAGGAGATGGTCAGGAACAGAGGTCTACATCCTTTAAGAGCCTAATACCTCTAAGTCATTAATCTGAGGTAACCTTGAAAAATTCACTGATCTCCAGCTGTATAAAGGAAATAATAACACACTGTGCTCTCCTTCTTTTCTAAGATTGTCATAAGATACAAATGAGACAAAATATACAATAATGTTAAATATGCATAGTATTCATGACTGTTTAAAAGCCACAGTGAGACACTATTTTGTTGAAAGTAGATACTTTTCAACTGTAGATATTATAGTATGATTCCAATTTTTAAAAAATTTCTTGAGATTCTTTTCGTGTCCAAACATATGGTCTATTTTGGAGAATGTGCCATGTGCTGATGGGAAAAATCTGTATTCTACAGCTGTTGCATAAAATGCTCTGTAGATGTCTGTTAGGTCCATTTGGTCTAAAGTGCATTTTAAATACAATGTTTCTTCGTTGATTTTCTGTCTAGATTTGCAGTCCCCAACCCCAAGACCATGGCCCAGTACCAGTCCATGGCCTGTTAAGAAAACAAGGACATGCATCACTGCCTGAGCTCCACCTTCTCACCCTGCCTCCTCCCCACACCTCCACACACCCCTCCAATCCGTGGAAAAATTGTCTTTCAGTAAATTAGTTCCTAGTGCCAAAAGGTTGTGGAGCACTTGTCTAGATGATCTGTTTAGTGCTGAGAGTGTGCTGTTGAAGTCCCAACTATTGTTGTAATGGAATCTATCTCTCCCTTTAGATCTAATCATATTTGTTTTATATGTCTGTGTGCCCTTTAGATCTAATATTTGCTTTAGGTATTGGTGTGCTATAGTTTTGGATGTCTATGTATTTAAAATTGTTATGTTCTCTTACTGAATTAATCCCTTTATCATTATATAACTACCTTCTTTGCCTATTTTTATCTTTTTTGAGTTATAGTCTATAGTTTATTTTATCTGATAAGAGCATAGCTACTCCTGCTGGCTTTGATTTCTGTATGTGGGGGGAATATCTTTTCTGATCCTTTTATTTGGTCTATGTATGTCTTTACAATTGAAGTGAATTTCTCTTAGGCAGCATATAGTTGAGTCATTTTTTTAATGCATTCTTCCAGTCTATATCTTTTAAGTTGAGAATTTAATTTGTTTAAATACAAGGTTATTATTGATATGTGAATACTTATTCTTGTCATGTGTTAATTTTTTTGTTTTTATGTCTTTTGTATTGTTTATCACTGTGATTTGATGGTTTTCTGTAGCAGTCACATTTGAGTCCTTTCTTTTCCTCATATGTGTGTTTGCTCTACTAATGAATTTTATATTTTCATGTGTTTTCATGATGGTAGGTATCATCCTTTCACTTCTAGGTGTAGAACTCCTTAAGCATTTCTTATAGGATCAATCTAGCAGTGATGAATTCCCTCAGGCTTTTTTCATTTCTTTTTATTCTTTTTCTTTTATTTATTTTTTTGTCTGAGTTATTTTAAAAAACTTGTCTTCAAGTTTTGAAACTCTTCTGCTTGAGATAGTCTACTGTTGAAGCTCTAAATTGTATTTTTTAATTTCATTCATTCAATTTTCCATTTCTAGGATTTCTATTTAGTTCTTTTTATATCCATCTCTTTGGTGAATTTCTGATTCATATCCTGAATTGTTTTCTGGTATCTTTGTATTGTTTAGCTGTGTTTTGTTGTATCTCACTGAGCTCCTTTAATATAATTATTAAAAAATTTTTTTCCACCTAGCACTCTGGGAGGCTGAGGCAGGCGGATCGTTCTGAGCTCAGGAGTTCGAGACCAGCCTGAGCAAGAGTGAGACCCTGTCTCTACCAAAAATAGAAAGAAATTAATTGGACAGCTAAAAATATATATAGAAAAAATTAGCCGGGCATGGTGACGCGTGCCTGTAGTCCCAGCTACTCGGGAGGCTGAGGCAGAAGGATTGCTTGCACCCA